>SJJU01047878.1:0-11971 GCA_012932125.1 Conopomorpha cramerella
AGATCTGTAGTCTCTGCCTACCCCTCTGGGAGACAGGCGTGAAGTGTATGTATGTATGTATGTATTGTTGGAAAGAAGACATTATTGTCTCATGATAAAGAAATCCGGCTTTGATGACGGCAAACCCGATATACAACTCAAAGAAAAATTATGGGCGGGCGAAAAATTATGTCCTCTGGGTGCCCAGGACCCACCCAGCACCAGCGATAAATGAAGGCTATCGTGGGGGTTTTAGTTAGTAGTTAGCACTACCCCTTCGCCGTCCCCATAGCGGCGGGGATCATGAGTATTTCCCCCTCGTCAACAAAGTAAAAAAAGTTCTCACAACTGGTGATTTGTCAAAATATGGACCACTGACGCACAAACAATCCACACATAGAAAACATATGTTTTCATCAGGTGAGGTATTGAATCTCAGTATAAAAAGGTACTTACTTTTATAAAGTCGCTCAAAATTGATAGTGAACTAAAAATACTAACTAGGTGGCGATCAAAATAGATTAGCAATGGACGCAGTGATACTGGACACAACAAGGCCCCGCAGAGCCACACAAACAAACACAACACAAACAAAATCAGCATGTCTGCCTCTATTCCGTAAGGTGGGTTCAATTTCCACCGCTGACAGGTACTTAGGTGACGAACTTTTAAGTACTTATTGGATGTATCTGGGTGTTTTAAT
This sequence comes from Conopomorpha cramerella, assembly GCA_012932125.1. Taxonomy (NCBI): domain Eukaryota; kingdom Metazoa; phylum Arthropoda; class Insecta; order Lepidoptera; family Gracillariidae; genus Conopomorpha; species Conopomorpha cramerella. Next base: position 683 of record SJJU01047878.1, read on the forward strand.
TAAGTATATAAGTATGTATATTTCGTTGTCTGAATTCCATAACACAAGTGCTTTAGCTACTTAACATGAGATGAAAGCAATGTGTCTGTCATTGTGAAATATTTAATTTATTTATTGACAAAAATGTAGCCTCTTCCACAGTCGCTTCAATAGAGGTCACCTCATCTCGTTCTTGTCCAGCGCTCTCTATGAGTTAAATCACAACACCACTGCGATCGCCAATCCGCCTGCCAAGCGTGGCGATTATTGGCATTTCCCCCCAGAAGATAATGTAAAACATTGGGGGAGGCCTTCATCCAGCAGTAGACGTTATATAGCTGATTATGTAGTCTGTACCTTCGTATATAATACTTAAATTCAATAACATTTTGTGCACATCCGTTCTTCCCTAAAACTTCTTTGAACGCCACGACAGGAGAAATGGAATGTTCAACGCGTAAAACAGGAGACATATAAAACAGCGTCACTCTAAGCTCAACACGGCAGGACATTCCAAATTCAGAATTTATTCGAGTCATTAGTAGTTAACGAATAATTTAGTTAACGAGTGTAGCCCACGCCCCGGCTACCTATTGGCTGAATTATTTCTACCTTTTCTACTTGAAATTGCATTCCTCGTTAATTACTGTCTGAGTCGAAGTCACTAATTGCTTAAGTTCTGGGATCTCTTAGCTCTCGACTCTAACTGCCGGACTATTATACAAAAGTGAAAATTTCTCAAGATTGTTTGTCCAAGTTATCGCTGAATAATTTTCTTTTTTTTCTTCTATTTTTTTTTTGCACGGACTTGTCTCCCTCGTCCGTGTATTATTCAATTTTTTTTTTGGAGAAACGGACCTTTCCGCTTTTAGATTTTAAATAGGTTAGGTCAAGTTAGTCCAGATACTTCGTGTTGAATAAAATCTTCGTGATTTCTGATCAATTTTTAATGTATAAATTTAATAGGAGTCATTTGATTAGAGTGAATCAAATATTAAATTGTATCAATCAAATTAAAATTAAGTATTCCTCAGTAAAAAGTAATGAATTAATGAATATACTCTTTATTGCACACTGTACATTACAAATGTAAAAAAACACAGTGGAAAAATTGCAAAAGGCGACTTTATTGCTCATAGCGATTTCTTCCAGGTAACCTAATTTAAAGATTACAGGAGCTTAACAGATAGAGTAATGGGGCTGGCAAGTGTTGCTATCTGATCGATAACGTCAATAACATTCTAAAATAATAAAAATACATAGTACACACATCAAAAGTGTCTAAGGATCAAGAATATTTTTAACTCTAAAAAAATCTAATTTATTTAAATCAAATCTAATCTTCGGGATTGGTCTCCTACCTAATTCCCCATGCCTGTATCAATGACTTATCACCACATTTTGAATAAGTTATGAATTATGTTTTTGTAAAACATATTAAAATAAAAATAAAATAAATACACTTCACACCTTTTAATCCCCAAGCGGGGTAAGCAGAGGCACTTGCTTAATAAGCAAATGCCCACGGTTCACCAAGCGTATTTAACCCAACGTGACAGGGGGAACATATTCTTGATCGCAATCTTCTAAAATGTACTTGATCTACTTGATGTACTTGACCCTAGACACTTTTGATGTGTGTACCTACAGGTGACACAGATTTCTTCCTTTTAAGTTTTAAAAATAATACCTGTGGTAGAGAGAACTCTTTCGTTCGTGGATACAATTGTACACAAATAGGTATTTGATTTATATTTTTAACTAGCTGTCCCGGCAAACATTTATTTTGTCGTATGAAGATTTGCACCACGTGTATTGGATGGAATACACATTTTAAACCTTTCCTGGACTTCAAGACCAAAATTTACCAAATCGGTCCAACCGTTCTCGAGTTTTGGCGCGACTAACGAACAACAATTGATTTTTATATAATAGACATACCATACTTAAGGTATTACGGGTGATACAGATTTCTTCCTTTTAAGTTTTAAAAGTAAAACCTATGGTAGAAAGAACTCTTGTTCATGGATGCAGTTGTACTCAAATATTATTTCTTAACCTTTTCACCGCCAATGATAATGAAAATAAATCAGACATATTAGACAAGTGATTTTGAAGTTTATGATAATCAGAGCAGGATTCAAAATCGTGAAAGAAAAATTAATTTTCCGGCTGTCAAAAGGTTAATACATCTAACACTAAGGTCATCTATACAGTTGAATAAAACATTCATACCTACATAAAACACATTTTTTTTCGGCTCAAACATTCGCATCTCGTAGCTAAGAACAAAGCCCCGGCTGAAAATGTCCGCGGGACCGAAATGCAAAACGTGAAAAAACACGCTCTCCCGCGAAAGGAGTCCGCGAATGAATGGGCCGTCCTAGAATCTCTAGTTGCTACGGTCCAGATGTTTAACATTTTATACAGCGTACTGGGAACTAGGCGGTACGTTCGCGGCACGGGCATCGCTATCGTCATCGTTTTACTGTGCTTCAGTGACAACGTACTTGTGAAAACGTTGTTTTAGTAGGAACGTAAGCTAAAATTTAACTCACTTTCATAATCGAATTGAGTATGTTTCACTTAATTGATTTTTATAATTTTTCACATCTATCACGAAAACATCAGGTAACATGTCAAATAAAGTCCTAAAGCGAAAGGAAACGTGCTGCGCCGACTCCACCTAGTGTGGGATAAGGGCAGGGAAATGATGATGATGGTAAACTGGATGGATGAACGTCTCAAACTTTTTCGTTTCTGTCGTGTGACAGTCGGCCGCGGAGTAAGGATAAAGTGAAAGGCGCTTAATTTTCCAAGTATAAAATTAAGATTGTTAAGGCGATTTTTGTACCTTTATTATTATTATCAATAGCCTATTTGTACCTTTAATGGAATATTATTCCAAAAATGTCCAGAAGATTAGATTTGATTTAAATAAATTTGATTTTTTAGAGCTAAAAATGTTTTTGATCCCTAGACACTTTTGATGTGTGTATAGTAACCACTTGATAGGTGTTATCAATAATTGTGATATTATGGTAGTAGCACTGATTATACTCTTTAGATAAGTATTGTATGTTTAGAAAATATTAATGTGATATATTTTTAGTTTTTTATGGTTCTACGGGGTTATTTCTCCGAGGATCGATGCGAATGCTCTGCAGCGCCTCAATCCATGGATCACCAGCTCGTCTGCCCCTCGTGCCCCGACACCTGCACGCTGCAGGACCTGTACGAGGCCACAGATAACGCTGTGCGTGTGCCCGAATACTGCTCACAGAACGTATAGTACACACACGCTGTCGACTCGAAAAAAAGAAGAAGATTGTTCTACGGTGTAGGTAAGGTAAGGTCCACGTATAAGATTACATCAAGATGCTTGAAGGCCCTGTTTTATTTCTAGTGTACATAGTTTTATAGGCATATTATTACTATTCCTTACTGGACGCTTGTTACCAACATGATAAAGAGTGTATCAGAAAAGTAATAAACATCTCCGTCCGATACTAGTATCCTACGAGGATCGTTTTTTCTTCTTATGGCACTAGTTACCAAACTCCTGTATCATAAGCGGCCGAAAGGCAAAAAGCTATGCCTTTTATCAAATTTTCTACATCACTGCACTTACAAAGATGTGATTAATAATTTGACTTTGCGAACCCGATACCCATGGCCACTACACAACCGTAACCGTGTTCCGAAGACCTCCTTATTTCACTCTTCCGCCCGGTCTTGGTGTCGTAAAGCGTTTTCATAAAAATGCAAATCGCTGGCAACGTATTGCCGCCGCCGCCGTCGCGAAACTTCCGAACTATGACGTCATCGAATTATAATACTTCCAGAACAATGTAATTTACTGGCGCTGGATATTAATCGCGAGGGAGTTGAGGGGAGAGCAATTTAAAATGCATGTTTGGTAATAACTGTTATTGACTCGTGGATGTTTCGATGGGCATTCTGGGTAGACATACGGTCCCGCCAGAATTTTTATTGTGATAAAAGTTTTGTGCTGTATTAAAAGTTTAAAACGGGTATTATAGCGCGAAGATTAACCAAAGATGAGCAAACGTCGGACAAACAACGAAGGTAAGCTGAATGCTTATCTCAGCGGCGTACACACCATACAGGTAAAAAGACACTGCCTATCTTAGTATTTTGGCTACCCGACCTAATAATAGAGTTATTGCTAGATCTCTTTGTTGTTGTACTCACGACATAGGCTAACGAAGGTCCTGTGTTTTGTGGGTGAGTAGATAGATAGGTTACACTATATATTTCGCAAAGACAAGTTACCTATAAATAGGTGTCAATCCTTTGGGGATTGCTGCCTACCTTGTCGTAAACGCCAGTGCACGCGACTGGCTTATCTTTGGTTAGTCTTCACGCTATAATACCCGTTTTAAACTTTTGATATCATGTCAGCGCGCGTTTCCTTAAAAAATAATTATGTACTGTATGTCAGGAAATTGCTCTACCACCATAAGGCTGAAACCCATATGCGTTTTATTAGACATTGTGGTTCATTATATGTGACTGTATGAGGCAACGAAGCTCCCAAACGTATGGTCCAATTTTAATGCAGTTTTTTTTATCATCCGTTTGGGAGCTACGTTGCCTCAAACAGACACATACACACACTGACACACGGACACGTCAAACTTATAACACCTCGTCGTTTTTTCCTCGGGGGTTAAAAAATTAGTCTCGTACACGCTTAAAACCTTCACAGACAGCCTCTGCTAGGTAGTTCGGAATTTGGATGTAATGTTGCCACCGTGAAAATCCCCGAGTAGATCTGAGGATACATACACATACATACACTTCACGCCTGTCTCCCAGAGGGGTAGGCAGAGACTACAGATCTGAGGATATTTTATCGAAAACCTCTAGTCTAAATAATAAAATAAAGATTTCGAGTCGAGAATATTTCAGATGATTAGTATTTTTTTTAATTTTCAATTGCTAATCATCATTAGCCCATATATGTCCACTGCTGGACATAGGCCAATGACCAATCGCATTGGCCATATTTTAAACGTCCCTTACACCAGATGACATCTCCCGAGCGTAACCGCGTTTTAGTTTATAAGTAGAATTCTAATTTTCGTATTATTATTATTCTGAGCCACTATTTTCCCATTGCAGGTCAAAGGCCTCTCTCCCCTCCTTCCACGCTATGCGATCTTGGGCGGCGTACCACCATCCCTTATCGTGAGACACCAGCTCGTCACACCAACTCTTTCTTGGGCGCTTTCCATGAAGTACTTTACAACAACAAAAAAAATCTCATCTCATCGATTGTAAAACAAAATCGCCCCCAATCTCCTGTAGATTTAAAGGCCAATAAAACGCCGAGGTGATAATTCACCTCTTAGCGCTGGAAAACAATAAAGCGCCATTTAATTTTCGACATAAAACCTAAAAGTAATTAAAGACAACAAACGAACAAACAGTAAAGAGGTCCGTTAAAGCGCGGCCGTTGTGCGAATTAACGAGCGACCAGTTCCTGTTATTTCTCTATTCGCTCCCGAACGTGGTTGTAACTGGTCCGAGAGCATATCGCCCTCTCTTTCGTCCCATATATTTTAGAGCGAGATACGTAGCGTTAAACTTGCTGGGACTATGCACGTATAGAGAGATGTGAATCGCACCACAGCGCGTGATCACGAACGCCCGCCCGCCCCGCTCGCCGCCCGCCCATCTCCCCGCTCGCGACTTTACAATGTTGATTTGTTACTTCGTAGATAACGGTTTATTGGTAACACTGTTGTTATGTAGGACAGTAGGTTAATATGGCCAGTGGTGTATTAAGTATATAATATGCCCAGTGGCGTGCACACCATAGGCAAAAAGGCACTGCCTACCTTAGTATTTTGGCTTCCCGACCTAATAATAGAGTTATCTTTTTTGTTGTATTCACGACATAGACTAACAAAGGTCCTGTGTTTTGTGGCTGAGTAGATATGTAGGTACCTATGTTTCGTAAAGACAAGTCTAGGTGTCAAACCTTGGAGATGACTGCCTACCTTGTCGTAAAAGCCAGTGCACGCCACTGAATATGCCCTCTTTTTATATATTATACTAGTGGACACCCAGCGATTTCCTTCGCGTAGTTTAGTAGTACCGGCATTCCAAATTTCAAGCGTCTAACTTGGGCGGTTTAGATTTTTCATACAAAAGTCTTTTCTCGTTAATTCCCGTTCCCGTGGGAATATTTTCTTTCTTAGTGCAACCCTGCGGTACCTAAGCTTCGTCCGTTCCAAATTTTAAGTGCCTATGTTTAGCCGTTCGGGCTGTGCGTTGATATGTCAGTCAGTCAGTCAGTCAGATTTTCCTTTTATATATTTAGATTAATAACAAAATTACACGAAAAGTTCACGATGTGGAACGTATGTAGTTTTTGTCTTTTTCTATCATTGCACATTTCCTAGGCTAATGCAAAAGACAAAAAATGTGTCTTTTGTTATTATTAACGGAGTAATTTATTCTTTTTTTATCTATATTTATTATCACAATCGAGCACATTTACAATACAATCGAGTAAAACTTAAAAAATATAACATAAATAACAAGTTAAGTATAATCCGCTAATGCTTTGTTAACAACTTATTAATAGTGTCGACATGTCTAAAATAATTCTAATACAAAATAAATCAATAAATTTTATCCTATTAATATTGTATATTTATAGCTGTGTTCACGAAATAACCCATTTTTTTACATAGACATTGATATTAAATGTTTACAACGGGTATTATAGCGCGAAGATTAACCAAAGATAAGTATTCAGCTTACCTTCGTTGTTTGCCCGACGTTTCGACACATGTAAGTGTTAACTTTCCTTAAAAAATAATTTAGACATTGATTTATTACATTATTTATGATATTAAAAGTTTATAGCGCGAAGATTAACCAAAGATAAAATGTCAATGCGCGTTTCCTTAAAAAATATTTACATTATTTACGTTACACAGATAATACTGATCCATATCCATACATTATTATTCGTCAAACTAAACCTACAAGTACATATTTTATTAGCAAGCAAAAGCTTTCATTTCTCTCTATATGTGTATATTTTCATCTCACATACGCGCAACTCAACGTTCTACTTCTTACGGAAAATCTTCACACCTTCAACGCGAAGCAATTCATCAAAATACCTAAGAAAAATAAGCTGCTTTATGCCCATTCTTTATTCCTTCAAACTGAGAACAATCCCGCATAAAATACGACGATGGCAGGTATTCGCAGTAGGTACAATTGGATGCGTGCTGAGTTACACATCGTGGTAACTTTGAGCTGATGCTCCATCATGATTGTGTGAGCACACAGCTCAGCTTTCTCGCGCTCAGTCTAGTAAAACTTTTACTCAACACTACGTGCTGTTATACACGACAGCTACTTATTTATGTCGCCAATATTTTACAAACCATAAAACTTCGGTTACGAGAAAATAAAACGACCTTTTATCCTAATAGATTCTTTAAGCGCCGCGGCAGCTGATGGCGAAGAACTGGCGCCCCAAACTGAGACGTGCAATAAAGCTACAACAATACAAAACAGTTGTGATATTAAACTCGTTTTGAGACACTTTTACTTTCTGTTCCGTCTGCGTTTTCCACTCCACCAAAACACGTTTGACAGATATAAAATTTACATACATACATACATACACTTCACGCCTGTCTCCCAGAGGGGTAGGCAGAGACTACAGATCTCAATTTGTCACGATCCTGACATACCCCTTTCGCTTCATCTACATTCATACATCTTTTCATACATGACCTCCGGTTTCGAGTACAAAACAGTTGTGATATTAAACTGGTTTTGAGATACTTTTACTTTCTGTTCCGTCTGCGTTTTCCACTCCACTAAAACATGTTTGACAGATATAAAATTTACTGATGATATAACTAGCTGTCCCGGCAAACATTTGCTTTGCCATAATTAGTTGAATTTGTAACCCGTGTAATGGGAGAAATACAACTGATAGACGCTTAAAACATAGATAGTAACCGGTTCTCAGACCTACTGAATACGAATATAAAATTTGGTAAAAATAGGTACAGCCGTTTCGGAGGAGTACCGTAACTAACATTGTAACATGGAAATTATACGTATTAGATACAACTGTTCAGGGTGCAAAACTGTGCATTGATTCTTTTTACGAATAAACCAGTAAATTAAATCAAGTTGCGGTTACAGAAGCCGAATTACATATTTTTTGGAAAAAAATGTCTGTCTGTTTGTTTGCCCGCGAATCACGTCAAAACGGCTGGTCAGATTTGGTTGATATTTGGCACGCAGATAACTTATACACTGGAATTACATTTAAGCTAATTTTAATCCCGGAATTTATAATTTAACTCAATATTGTTATATACCCGATATAGGCGCGAATATAATCAAAGACAAGCGCGAGCTTACCTTTATTATTTTACTAGACGTTTCGACGCAGTGGCATGCGTCCTGGTCACGAGTGGACTACTGGTCCACAACAATATTTAGTTATAATGTCTGTGCGCGTTTCATTAATAAAATATTTATAATTTAAATTCATCGACATAGCTCATCGTTTTAGCAAGCTAAAGTGGCAGTGGGCCGGCCATAATATTAGCCGTAGAACCGATGACCGTTGGGGAAAATGAGTTCTCGAGTGGAGACCGCGTCTCGTCAAACGGAGTGTAGGACGCCCTCAGGTAAGGTGGACTGATGACATACGCAAGATGGCTGGCAGAAGCTGGATACGAGAAGCCAAAATCAGCCGAGATCAGATCGAGAATAAAATAAACACCGAATTGGACAACAAACGTGTGAGGATTTCCGTTTTATAGCTATAAAAGTTTATTCCACATTTTCTATTTTCTCCTTGGAAGTATACCGTTATTTAGTTAAAGCAGAAATATTTCTTACACTCTTGTACTAAGTTTAATTTTTAGCGGCGGACGTACCATGAATTTCAATGTTAATTTTCAGTACAAGCGCGCACCTTCCTCTAATTACTTCATAAATAAAGATAATGCATCTCAGAATGTATCAAAAACATAAAAATCCACGTCCAACGAGCGCTGCAGGTGAAAACGCGTGCATTTTTCATAAACTCATGGAAAAACACGAAAAATATTTTAGGGTGAAATCTTCTCACGGCAGGGAGGGCCATTATTTCTCATTAAGCCATCCCTCCTGTACGAAGTTCTTTATCCACGCATCAATATTTATGTTACTTTATAAACAAACAATAGGTAGGTGGCTGGCAGAAGCTGGATGCGAGAAGCCGAAAACAGATCACAGTGGCGTGCAATTGGAGAGGCCTATGTCCAGCAGTGGACAAGTATGGGCTGATGATGAGGTAGGTATAACAAAACATATTATACATGGTATAACATTTAGATCGGCCAGTGTGAGAAATTCTACAGACTTATAACTCAATCATCATCATCAGCCACATAATGTCCACTGCTGGACGAGGGCCTCCCCCAATGAGATCCGTCTTTTAGGGTGAAATGCCAGTAATCGCCACGCTTGGCAGGCGGGTTGGCGATCGCAGTGGTGTTGTGGTTTAACTCACAGAGAGCGCTGCTGCCCGTTCTCCGGAGAGCTCCCTCGGTCGCCTCTTACGACCCCCATGACGGGAAAAGTTGGGCTGGGGTGGTGACACATGTATTCTATTCGCCGTCATCACACGGCTAGCTATAACTCAATATTCATCATCATCCCATATTTGTCCACTGGACATAGGCCTCTCCAATTGCACGCCACTGTGATCTGTTTTTGAATCCTCGCATGCAGCTTCTGCACGCCATCTTGCGCATATCATCAGTCCACCTTGCCTGAGGGCGTCCTACACTCCGTTTGTCGAGAGGCGGTCTCCACTCGAGAACTCGTTTGCCCCAACGGTCATCGCTTCTGCGGCTAATAACTCAATATTGTTCACATCAAACCAGTGAACGTCGCAGCCGCCACACTCCAGCCCACGTCACACACAGTCGTGACCACGAAGCATGCAACTGCGTCGATACGTCGAGTAAAAGGTAAGCTCGAGCTTGTCTTTGATTATATTCGCGCCGATATACCCGGTGAACAATATTGAGGTACTATGAAGATTGGTTTTAGGATACCCTATAAGTACGCATATGCTTACCAAGTACTTCTGGCTGACCTGCTTAGTGATTAAAAGCCGTGAACAGTATCGATTTGATTTTATTCGGATAACTACTAGTGAAGTGAAGGTGGCGTGAAAAGTACTCGAAACCGGAGGTCATGTATGAAAAGGTGTATGAATCTAGATGAAGCGAAAGGGGTGTCAGGGTCGTGACAAATGTGATGAGAGATCTGTAGTCTCTGCCTACCCCTCTGGGAGACAGGCGTGAAGTGTATGTATGTATGTATGTAACTACTAGTGGATTTTATTGTATTAACGTGACAGATAAACTCTAAATTAACCAACATGTTCATCAAAAACGATTTTCAACAGATATGTGGTGTCCCGACAAAGGTTTTACAACTAAAGCGAAATCCGTTCGCATTTTCGATATCTCGGAATTAATCTTGAATCTTCTCAGTAGGTGGACGAGCGTAGTCTTGATGAGTAAGTATGCATAAGTTTTACCTGGAAGAAAAAAAGTTGTATCAAATGTTGCCACATTCAAAGTTAAGAAAAATGTGAACCCTGTCAACTGGAGACCGCGTCTCGGAAAACGGACTGTAGGACGCCCTCAGGCAAAGTGGACTGATGATATACGCAAGATGGCTGGCAGAAGCTGGATGCGAGAAACCGAAAACAGATCACAGTGGCGTGCAATTGGAGAGGTCTATGTCCAGCAGTGGACAAATATGGGCTGCTGATGATGATGATGAACCCTGTCATAATATCGTATTGGTTTCCCCTGGAGAAGGATATGCTTCTGCTTAACATTTAGAAGAACCTATTTGGAAATGAAGTCGAGAGTTCTGAGAGCCCTTTTACACCTCTCAGCATACAGACCATTCTCTGAGGATGGATAAGTCTTACGCTGCCTTTGCCTCATTTTTAAACTCCATACCCACCAATATACACACATCAAAAGTGTCTAGAGATCAAGTACATTTTAAAAGATTGCAATAAAGAATATATTTTACAAAAACTGAATTTATTTATAATTTATTCAAAATGTGGTGATAAGTCATTGATACAGACATGGGGAGTTAGGTAGGAGACCAATCCAGAAGATTAGATTTGATTTAAATAAATTAGATTTTTTTGTTTCATTCATCACTTACTTATCTTTCTTACTCATACAGGTGGTATAAATGTGGAAGCCGCAG
>SJJU01047888.1:0-11539 GCA_012932125.1 Conopomorpha cramerella
TCGGATACTTGACTTGTAACCGGGAGGTCGCGGGTTCGAGTCCGGCTACTGGACGTGTACCAATGGGACTCTTTTTCAGAGCTATGTACGCAACGCAACGCTCGTACGGTGAAGGACAACATCGTGATGAAACCCGCACACCACAAGGTGTGTGAACCCTATAACGGCGATGGGCTCACCCCCTGTAACGTTGGGTTAAATACGCTTGGTGAACCGTGGGTGCTTTAGCAAGTGCCTACCCCGCTTTGGGATTAAAAGGCGTGAAGTATATTTATTTATTTTTTTATTTGATTATAATTAGTTTTAATCAACTTCACGGAATTCTTCTTTATTCAAAGTGGTGTGAGAAGTGATCAAGTTGTTTATTGATTAAATTCTGAATGAGTTCAAGAAATAAGATCTTTTCTTCGTAGAATTCTTGTTCTGAAAATTTGGTAGTAGGGTATCTAAATACACCTGTGATTGGCTGAACAATTACTACCTATAGTCACAACACTGATTTGATTTCATTGTTCAATTAACTATTCTACGAGAATTTGGAGTCTAGTGTACGAACCGAAGGTCATGTATGAAAAGATGTATGAATGTAGATGAAGCGAAAGGGGTATGTCAGGACCGTGACAAATGGAGATCTGTAGTCTCTGCCTACCCCTCTGGGAGACAGGCGTGAAGTGTATGTATGTTTTACGAATTAATGTTTTTTTTTCACCAAATTTGAAAACAAAGCTAGAGCTAATACTTTTAACTGGAAACATTGCGTTAGTACTATTTATTTAGTACCGAATTTTACATAATTCGCCTTTCTATAATAACTAGCAAAAGATAAAATGGAATCCTGCCTGAAACCCAAAGTTTAATAAAAAAAAACTACACCTATCCCTGATTTAAAAGCACAAAAAAATCGCCCCGTTAAACAACCAGTCACAGATGCGTAGCACATTGATCCTTGTTTTGCTTTACATCATCCAAATATTTATAGTTTTCAAGTCATATTCTCTAATGGCCTGGCCCATTAACGGTGCTACAAAAACTTTGCTTTTACGAGCATTAACTGGTACTGAAATATATTGTAAATACAATATTTATGTATGCTAAGACATTGACACCTGCAGTAAATGTACATATTCTAGTAGAACGAGAATGTTCATCACGCGTGTGGCAGTCTTTGAAGAAGTTAATGCTTGTAGTTTCATTCGTATTACAATCTTCACGTATAAAAAAGTTGGGTATGACAGAAGAAGCATATAAGTAAAGTCAATGACGTAGAAATGCGGCCATTGCGGAGCATGAAAGGCGTGACATTGAGGGACAGTATAAGGAATAGTGTGATAAGAGAATGTTGCAGTTTAAAAGAAGATGTAGTGACCAAGACTGAAAAGGCATGCTTCGGTGGTTTGGGCATGTACAGAGGATGGATGTAAGTCGATTGACGAAAGAGTATATGGCTGATGTAATGGGCCGGGTGAGTAGAGGTCGTCTCAGAAGGACATAAATCGACTAGATTGGTGATGTCCTCTTGTCTGTAGTTTCTGTGTCGTTAAGATTTAAGTAAACGAGTTCTACATGTTTTTGTGTTTAGCAGTATCACATCACCATCATGATACCTTGAGGTAGAAAGGTCGTGTAAACCATATCATTCACTTACCATTCGATAGAGCGGAAAATTCTGCATAAGCCAGCATTCAAAACCCAATTTGACCAAAAGTGGCTTTTACGACCTTTCTACCCAGAAGTATCGATTATATATCGAATCAATATTTATTTATATACCTCTATACATAGTCCAGGAGTGGACTATGTATATATGATGCGTTCCAGCAGTGGACGAACATGAGATTAATTGCGGATGATCGTCTTACTAACTACCATTTATTAATTTGAAATTGTGCAGGTTTCTTTGCGAGGTTTGCTTAACGAACAAGCGCTGTGCAAAATGCATAGAAGTAGGATTAAAGGTCACACAATCACAGTCAAGACACTTTACCGTTAGGACAAAAAATATTGTTTATTACGTTATTTATACTTGTGCCTCGTCCTCGAGATTAGTATTGTATTAGACACATCGCACATCCTCTAAAAAACTGTCATAACACAAAAAAAACCATTCATTTTAATCTACAAAAACGCCATATTCGTAATTCAAAAATTCGCGGCTAGAGGGCACTTGTGACTATTTGATTCTGAGCGACTTTGAACGGGGAATTAAATAACTTAAAATTGTGTTTTCTCAAAATCGCTTTTTTTTATGTTATGACAGTTTTTTAGAGGATGTGCGACATGTAGTTACGCTTAGAGATTAACAATACATTGTTTGGAGAAAGAAAGAAGTTTGTCTATCGAAACTACACTAACGCCGCAACTTTACCAACGGCAATTATTCGCATATCATTAAAACACAAAAGGTGGACTAAACTACTAATGTAGAATACTTCATCCGCATTCCTGACTGTACCTACCTATGTCTTAAGCATTTCTTGGTGAATCGCATACACGATGCACGTATGCAAGAGAAATCTGATGAAGGTTCCGCTTGTGAAGAGGTAGCAACTTGCCAAGTGAAGGTTAATCTAATAACACTTTATTACCAGCAATACTTACATGCGCCATTTTATTCCTCTTCGAAGGTCGAATGTTTATGAAATCATTCCTACTTTAAGTTTTTTTACTTGAGTTATACATTTAAGTGAGCCTTTGTTACTTTCGCGCACAATGATGCTTGCTTAACTGTGATAGCAAATTGCCCAAGATTGGTGGTGCGCAATTTCATCTATTCTCTGCAGTCTTTTGAATCGGAGTATTTCATCTATTCTCTGCAGTCTTTTGAACCGAAAGCAAAGGTACCTAGTATGATTTACATTACAGCATAAACTCGAGACAATAAGCCTTGGTTGCATTGTTCCTGTGGCACTGAGCGCAAACTTATGGCTGATATCCGAAGAGCATTCTAACTTTCTAGAAAACTTTATCTAACATTGGATTGCGACGGTTTTATATTGGTAGTACCTACGTTCTAAAAGTTGTGACTAGTGGACGCGACAGACGTTGTTCTGTCATAACCTCCAGGGCCTGGGTCCAGCAGTGGATGTCACTTTTTTAAATAAAGAAATATAAACTATCCTATCTCTTAGATTGGACGTAATTACATATAAATGACAACTTTTGTGAATATCGGTAGCCTTGGTGAAGAGTTCATTGAGATCAAACACCATGACACAGGATTTTTATATATTAAGATTTCAAAGGGACAGTTTAATTTTGCCATTATCACAGCCGCACCAAATCTAACTTTGTAGTAAAAATAGTAATTCCAATTATTTGGACTATCTTCATTTAATTTCACGTCATCACTAAACATTCGACATGAAATAACATTGCTCGAGTTTCCGTTCTCATTGAACTTAAGCACAAAGACTTTCTGTATTACAGAATTTAGTCGTTTAGTGTGAATTTTCACAGAAGTATCTTCTGAAACTATAGCAAGTAAAGTAACATTCCAAACCTACAACTAAGAATTGTATAAACAAACTAGTACTTCGTTGATTTCAGTTCACGAAAACTGTCATTCTCAGCGTAACAGTTAAGTATAAACAGGAGCTGACAGACCGAAAGGATGTTATTATAACACGTCAATTAACACAATAGTATGCCAAAATAATAGCAGGCTAGGTGCTAACCGTAGATGGCGCAATTGCAATAACACTAGAAATTCCTCATCGCTACTTACTCCAATGGATTTTCTAATAACATGTTATTGAAGAGAACGGGGGCGGTTTGCAATTCGCTCAATGAGACTCAACTTAATCTGACCCTTCATAGGAATGAAATTGTTAGCGCCACCAGCTCAAGTCGTGACGTAAACAGCACAACTCAACTTGTCCACGAATGGGCAAATAAAATTGCAAGAAAATTGGTTTAGAACTGCGGCCAAATAGGGCAGTGTGTGGCGTCTGTACTGGCACTGCACAAATTTCTTATTTATCTAAATTCTTGAAAATGTTCTCTTGAGTTTAAGATACCAAATCTTTTCAAGTGCCTACTTTTAATAGTACGAATAGTAGTGGATTCAATTCCTATAACTGGGTTTCTGTACATAATAAATAGGTAAGAGACTGAGTTGAAAAATGGACTGACAACTTATCTTTTACAGAATTTCTAAATGCGAAATGTTTACGCCTGCAGATTTAACATGTGGATAATAAGTAAGTTTTTTACATCATAAAATGTTGAGGAACGTAATTACGTGTTAGGGACCTAACAAAGCATTTAGACAAAAAAGTAACCAAGCAAGAATATAAGTTTAAGTACGTATACAGGCTAATCGACTGGATAGTGTCAGATACAATAAACACACAAAGAAGTGCCAAGGTAACTGCAAAACCTCAATCCGAAATGACAATCATTTTAATGACAGGACACGACGGAAAAGACGTAGAATGTCATTTGTAGGACAAAAAAAATACAAAATAAAAGGAGGAACATTTAGACCTTATGCCGAGATGCAATGAGGAAAAACCTGGTCACGGCAAAAAAATACAGTCGCAGTCTTTCACGGGTATTTACAATAGTAACGGCGCTATCTGTCCTTCCTTGATCATTACAAAGATTTCTTTTTTTCCTTTTCAATCAATGGCGTCTAACTTTTTTTGTTGCACTTTAGAAATGCGAGCGTCAAAATAATTAAAACTATACAATAAGTTTCGTAAACAGGTAATGCGGACTTTTCTTTAAAAAAAATGGTTATCCGTAGAGTCGATTTACGGACGGTAGTTTGATGTGACTATGTGCTTGTCACTATAGTACACGGCGATTGGTCAGTTCCAGAAACCGAACTGAGCTGATTGTCCGAGCCGATCATCCCTCTGGCTCTCGCTTGCGGAACTGGACAATGACGTCATCTTTTTCGTGCATGCCCGTAGCATCGAGTTATTAAACGTTGACATGTAAAAAAAAACAATCTGTCAAAGACTGGGAAACGAAAAAGATGCAACTTCACCTTTGGGCTTCGCTTTCCTGTTGATTTTTTTTTAAAGCAAACTCGTTAGTTATTTTGTCATCATCAGCCCATATTTGTCTACTGCTGGGCAAAGACCTCTCCAATTGCACGCCACTGCGATCGGTTTTCAGCTTCTCGCATCCAGCTTCTGTGAGTCATCTTGCGCATATCATCAGTCCACCTTGCCTGTTTGCACCAACGGTCATCGGTTCTATGGCTAATCACTACCTACTTGATGCTTATCATTGTGTGTTACTTGTTTACTAGTTAGTAATGTTGTTTGCTTTTAGTTTTTGATGAAGTATTATTTGAGAATGTTGGTTAACTCCTTTTTATTCCTTATTATTCGGTCATGTAACATGTAGTCGGTAGTAAGAAAATTATTAATCGGTGCTATTTCATTAATCAAACAATATTGCGTGCATTTTATACTTTAATCTTCACTAACAGTATCAATTAGTCTATCAACCTCGGGTATTATAAGCGATCATTATCAGAGCGGAATCCATACTAATCAACATTTACATTGGAATACGTAATGCTAATGCACATATTGTATAAACATGGCAACTTATTTTTAGAATGTAGGTTGCATTATGCAAAAAATACTTAATGACTGGGATTTTGTGTAACGTGATATTTAGACTTTTGATTTAACTCTTACAATAAGACTAAAAAGTTTCCGAAATCTAATGCAGCACTTGATATACACTTTGAATAATGAGTGGATTTCTTTACAAAAAAAACCAACAAAAGAGACAGTCCAAAGATGGACCACCAAAAATAAATCTTTCGTGTCCCACTATCTTTGATATATTGAGTTTTAAATCCTCATTACATTAGAAGAGCAAAAGTCAAACGAAATACACCACACCAGGATGGTGGTCAAACCCTTGTTCATAGTGATAAAAATAAAAAAAAAAACACCAGCCCCCCTAGCAAAGTGCTCCAAGAAAGACATGATAAGACATACCAGGCACTGCGATTGGTTAAAACAAACTAAGTTGCACGATGTGTGACATAGCAGCCAATCAAAGCGCGTATTTATTCTATCTGTCTTTTTTCTGCTCTTGCTAGGGCTGCAGAGGTGGCACTCAACAAAGAGCTGCAATACAGCAACAATAACTTAATATTCACCGCAATATAATCCACTTTGCCAACTACCTGACTCGAAGATCCAGCGCGGAACATCTCAACAGAAATGGCCGCCGACCGTTTTGCTTTTTCTTCCATTGTTGTGACGCACATTGGAAGCGAAAAAAAAAAAACAATCGCAGACGAATGAAGACCGACTAATGGATAGATGGCTTCTACAAACGAATACATGACTAGATGAAACTAAATAGTTTGAATAATTCAGCCGCTCGTCCGAAGGTGAACCTCGCCAATTAATTGCACTTTTTATACGGCTTGAAAAAAAAAACACAAACCACCGTGTGTTGCACGCGACGACTTGTTCGTCAGGTAAAATTTACACTTGTATGACTCTCGTTCGTAATTCACAACTAGTAATATACAAGATCGAGTTAAAAATGCCGCGCACAATGCCACACACGTACGTTGCATACCTAACAGTGATATTGGTATTTCATTACATGTTATCTGTCGTTTTTTCTCGTCACAAAACACTATAGTGCAAACATTCAAGATGAACAGCATTACGAAGAAATCATCTCGAGTTCTTCATAGAATTCTTAAAAAAAATTATATCACTTTCAAAGCAACATCGCAGATTTCATTTTAGATTTCGTTTCGAACATTGAATGTAGCTGTAGCTATCCAAAGAATGTGTTCGGAATCGATGGATTTCAGAGATTGTCCGCGTCTCCGCGGTCCGGCGACGTCGTTGGGGCATTTCAAGTTCTTGGTCGTCCAACACTTTGGGAGATTTACGACGGTCCACGTATCTGATGACACTTTTCACAATTATGATTTAGAGGATTGGGATGCAATGCACTTATCTAGAAGAAGGATTGCGTGTAGTGGACATGGAGCACGTACCTACTACAATTTCAGTTCATCACGACTGTTCGGTCTAACAAGGAAAACGCAGGGAAATTTGGTTTGTTTGTCCTTTTATTCCCAAATTCTTCCTATCGTCCTGGCTCCTGTCTTGTTTAATCCGTGTCACTGTCATTGTCTTAGTCTGTCGTAGTCATGTCAAGTCAAGAAGTCCTGCAAAAAGGCCGCGACAACGACCTTATGTTTACAATAGGACAACCAGCAGAACGGCAAAACGTCATCCACACCAGGTGGATTTACCATCGAACCAAACGCTTTGCGTCTACTTTCATAGTGCAAACTGACAGGATATTAAATGACTTGCCGGAGTCTGTGTTTCCTGCGCAGTACAGTCTGAAGGTCTTCAAGTCGTAGGTGGATAGGTACCTAATGAACAAGTGTGCTCCATCGTAGACCACATCGCTGCTAAGGCAGGATGGTGGTCAAACGATTGTTCATTGTGATAAAAATAAATATCTTGTACAAATTGTAAATACGTATAGTTTCCTCTAAGATGAAAGTAGAAAAATCCTCAACTGGACCTTCTTGCCAAAGCTTTTTTTTTAGACTATTTACATAATTCAAGACTTTTAAACTCAAACCTATTAGTAAAACTGAAATATTATTACTTCATTCATTCTCGTGGTGTGTAACCTACCTATCTACCTAATACGCAGAAAAATTACCACGGGGACTACGAACAGTTTTGACCACTAGTTTTCTTCCTGATGTTAAGCAGCCACATCGCTGCTACGATCATTCCGGTAACAAGGCGAAACTGTTTTCGCACTTGCTTGTTTGCTGTGATTAACACCATTACACAATTAGTAGGTCCATCTCTTGCAATGTCGATGACTTCAAGCAAAACTTACGTAAGTGAACTTTTGTAAGTTTTAAAATGGCCGGTTCTAATGGACAAAGGTAAATCACCGGCGACCCCGGACTCGTTCCATTTTCAAAACAAAGCGATATATTCGCTACCGTAACGGTCCCGCGCGAAGTGAATGTGCTCGAGTGAGGAAATAGACGTAAGTGATTGATATGATAATAATTAAATGATGGAAGTGGAGAGTGAGGCGGGCGAGATATATTTACACCGAGGTTTGATGATACGAGCGAGCTGGCGCACTCATTCATTTTGAATGATTATTATGTTTTGACTTATGCCCCTTTTGTCTCTCGAAATGGGTTGATGGTGTTCATAATACAGTTTGATGTTAGAATTTTCTATTGAGTTTACAGTCAACAGACGAACAAATTAAACTACCTAACACGCAATGATTTTTTGAAATAGTACGGTTAGAAATATTATAAATTACTTCTTTACACGTATATCTATGTGTGAACCCTAAAACGGCGACGAACTCATCCCGTGTCACGTTGGGTTAAATACGCCTGGTGAACCGTGGACACTTGCTTAGCAAGTGCCTCTGCCTACCCCGCTTTGGGATTAAACGACGGGAATTGTCATCATCAGCCACATAACGTCCACTGCTGGACGAGGGCCTCCCCCAATGAGATCCGTCATTTGGGGGGAAATGCCAGTAATCGCCACGCTTGGCAGGCGGTTTGGCGATCGCAGTGGTGTTGTGGTTTAACTCACAGAGAGCGCTGCTGCCCGTTCTCTGGGGAGCTCCCTCGGTCGTCTCTTACGACCCCCATGACGGGAAAAGTTGGGCTGGGGTGGTGACACATGTATACTATTCGCCGTCACCACACGGCTAAAAATGTATTTATTTATTATCTTTATGACTACTCAATTTTCTATAGGTACTTCTATTGTTCAATACATGTCAATTAATCATTATTCTACTAACAACAAGTATTAAAATGTTAAATTTATAATATTGTAAACATAAATCTCCACGCCAGAAGTATAAGGTCGGATGTGTCATTGTAGCAATATGACACTTACGACCTTATACTTCTGACGTCGAGAAATATTAACGAGGTATCTATGAACATTTCTCCTAGTAAACAGTAATTAATGATAACGATATGTCATTGTTAGAATGTACCTGTTTTATCATCAGCGTTGCACTTTTATCATAATACGTATAAACTCGTGAGGAAAAGTTCCGGGTCACGCATATTTAAATAAATATTTTACAACAACACGTACATTGTCTTCATCCCATGTTAAGTAGCTAAAGCACTTGTGTTATGGAATTGAGACAACGAAATATACCTACTTAAATACTTATTTTTTTTCTTTTAAATACTTACTTATATAAATAAAACACACAGACACATCCGACAAGTACTTAAAAGCTCATCACCTAAATACATGTCAGCGGTGGGAATCGAACTCACGACCCTACGGAATAGAGGCAGAAACGCTGTTCACTACACCATCGGGCCCATTCTAAATATTTCCCAATCGAAGAGAGTAAAAGAAACTGTTTTTCTTTATCACTATGAACAAGCGTTTGGCCACCATCCTGCCTGATGCTAAGCAGCGATGTGGTCTACGATGGAGCACACTTGTCCATTAGGTACCAATTCACCCCAGTGACTTGAAGACCTTCAGACTGTAGTGCGCAGGAAACACAGACTTCGGCAAGTCATTCCACATCCTGGCGGTTCGCATTAGTTTTTTAAGGACAATAAAATAGTGAAGCAAGAAAGGCACAAATTATTTTTGCCTTGTATTCAACATTATACTTTCGTAATAACTTATTTAATTTATTGAAGTTTCATATAATATGACTAGTGTATTTTGTATCTATTCAAGTAATCCTCAAATCCATTAGTCGCAGTACAAAGTTTATACAAACGTACAAGTGGACTTGAGCTAATATATGCAAACAAAGCAGCAAACCATATTCGGCTATCGAAATAACAATGACCGCGGTGGACTCATTCATTAGTTTTCGCAGAAATGCAGGTACTTCCCTATCTACTGGCACTGGGCTGGTTGTGTTATTGTTAAGACAGTTTGAAGCGTTTAGAAGCATAGTGGATCGGAATAATTCACTAAATAAAAATTTCACCCTGTTATGAATAAATATACCACAGGCCCGCTGGTGTAGTGGTCAGCATGTCTGACTCGATTCCGTAAGGTCGTTGATTCGACTTCCACCGCTGACTGGTACTTAGGTGATGATCTTTTAAGTACTTGTTGAATGTGTCTGGGTGTTTTTTTTATTATATAAGTATGTATTTAACTATATTTCATTGTGTGAATTCCATAACACAAGTGCTTAGCTACTTAACATGGGAAGAAGGCAATGTGTTGTAAAATATTTATTTATACCACACTGCTATTAAGCCGCTATTATAGTAAGACACATAGTGTAAGTTGACATACGTCAAATCAAAAAAGCTTATTGATATTTTAACTATTTTTTCATAAGGCAGTTTCTGTATGGTTATTGCTGTGGCTTCTTTGCTTCAATCTCAAGATTTAAAAAATGCTTTTCTATGCCTTTTCTTTAATTTGTTGTATGTTTTGTACATTTTTTCTTCAACCATAATTGCATTTATCTCAAAATTGTTCAACGCTTTAGTTTTTGATACTGCTTGATATTTTGTTGTTTTGTGTTTAAAAGACCTGGGTTTTTCAAACAAAAATCTAGACTGGACAACTTCAAAAATGTGTTGTCATCATGAGCATCTGAATAATTAGAACTCGTTTCAGCACGAAACAACAAACAAAACTCCTTTTCCCGTCGTTATTAATTCAAGCACATTAATTTAGCAAACAGATATCGCTTCTAAGCAGGTTCAATAAACAGTTTTTTCATCTTCCGTCGAAACTTGTTCTTCAAGGATAAAAAAAAAGTGTTTTTATTCGAAAGCCGGTTGGGGATTAGGGCACTTCTGTGGGATAAGTGGTGTTTGAATGTCGGTCATCATTGCGTTTTTATGACAAAATTATTTACCTTTACATTTCTTGCTGTGACTTATTTAAATATAATAGGTATCTTATCTCTTATACCATTGTTAGGTACAGATTTCTTTGATTTTTTTACTCTTATTTAAAAAATATATCCACTATTTCAACGTGATAAAGTAACGAGCCTATTGCCACAGTAAGTTCTACACACCTTTTGGTAAGCAGTGTTATAAAAAAAAAGAATTCCCAAACGTATACAAGTTATGCCTCGGGCTAGTCGCTCCACAAGTTTTGTAACTTGTTAATCATCCAAAGATAAAGAGCGAAGAAAGTGACACTAAAAAACTAGTTTCGATCAACACATTCACATTATCAAAGTAGGTGAAAACAATAACAACATGGCTATTAACAAGATTATAAACAAGCTAACGATGTAGTAGCAAATTGATACTAATGCTACAGCAGTGGCGTGCACACCATACAGGCAAAAAGACGCTGCCCACCTTAGTATTTCGGTTACCCGACCTAGTAATAGAGTTATTGCTAGATCTTTTTTTGTTGTACTCACGACATAGGCTAACGAAGGCCCTGTGTTTTATTGGTGAGTAGATAGGTAGGTGTTTCGTAAAGACAAGTTACCTATACATAGGTGTCAATCCTTGGGGATTACTGCATACCTTGTCGTAAAAGCCAGTGCACGCCACTGC
>SJJU01047894.1:0-14479 GCA_012932125.1 Conopomorpha cramerella
GTAATATATTTTGAACGTTTTGTAGAACTTTCAACGGGCACTTGTTTACGCATTCCCCACTTTCGGTTAAAGGCTAAAAGTCCTTATTTTCCTATACTATAAAAAAGTAGCGATATCGCTTTGTCTCTCATTTAAATCTACCTTATCAGGCAGCTAGATAAGTAGTACAACCTAGTATCTGAGCAATGACTTAAAATTGTTGAAGAAATAAGTAATAGCTGTCATTATAAATATTTGAATCTCTCTAAAAATGTATTAGTTATCATTTACGGTTTAGAAACTGAAAACCCAAGAATATGCATATTGCAAAGCTACATGGATATGAATAAAAAGTTTTTCTTATGGAACCTAGCCGGAGAAGCCATAAACAATATTTTACCTGATTCCTTTACAAACATACTTTACTTACCTACCTGATGTAAGAACCTTTACTACAATGACGCATAACTTCGCCTTTCATTATTCGGTGGTATAACAATGAATGGCTAAATAAACGGGATCGTTCCAATGAGGTTCTATTGGCAGCGGCGAAATCCAATGAGCCACTTTATCTTCTGACAGTATTTACAGGACCAAGTATGGAAACAAAAGGGTTGCATTGCTTACAAAAACTTTCTTAGAATTTAAAACAATAACTAGTATCAACTGTGATTTAGATTGACTAATAGTTTTATATTACCAAAAATGCATGGTTGGGTGATTACCTACTTACTTAAAATTACTTCACAGGCGGAGAATTCAAAATCGAAACAAGGCAAAATTAAAATGAATGGTAAGAGCAGTCTGACTCCAGCATTAAGACCAGAACCAGTCATGCCGTTTCCCAGTAATACCAATAAAAGGAAACGTGCCCGTCTTACGGATAACATCAAGACACAAAACAGAGGCAACGGATTTGTAAAAATCAAGAACTATCTCCAACAATGCGAACAAATGATGAGACCAATAAAAAACACAGTGGCAAGTATAAGAATGACGCTAAGAGGATTGTCAGATTCATTTTACGAGACCACACAAAACGATGACGAACAAAACAGGACACAGAACGAGTCTATGTCAGACTTGATGAACGCTGACGACATCGAAAACAAAAGTGGTGACAGAAAGATACCCGTTCAAATAATAAGACCAATAAGGTACGGACATATCAGACGTAATCCAGGAAAGAATGGTGTGCAAATAGTAAGATCGAAGAAGAGCCCTTCGACACCAAATCGCGTGGAGCACCTTAAAACATCGACGCCCAAGTCCACGTATTCAAAGGCAAATTCGTCAAAGGAGAATAAGGAATCGTCAAAGGAAAATGGCGCAGTTAGAATTGGACCCAATGGAGTAAAGCAGGTACCTAAACATTTTAATGTATCTATAGATATCTCCGTTTTTGTAAGTGCATAAATTATGTTCTAGTTACATTTTGCACAAACAGTTTTTGTGAAAATGTTGTCGAACTTCATCTTTTAAATGCAGAATAACAGTATCTCATAATCAAATGAAAGTTTTACACGGTACTTTTTCATATTTAGACCTATTATTTTATTAACTCTTTCATTTCATATTTATCTTTTGTTATGAATTACACAAATGATGTTTGTCTCTTCTTCAGGTACCAATAGGTAGCGGAAAAACGTTCATTTCCGAAGACATTATGAAGAAAATCAACTGGCAGTCCTACACAATGGCGACTCGTAGGCTCTTAATGGGAGCTTTTTCAAGAGAGTGAGTAAAGTTAAAAATATATATCAGAACATAGCGTGCCATCTGTTACTTAATCTTTTATATCTTGTATGATACAGAAGATTAAGTAACTTAACTTCCACTTCTGGAAAACAATTGAGTTTCTTGTCGGTTCGTCTCCGCATGGAAAAGCCTCTTTCGAAACTGATGTTTAAGTTACTTCTGATATAAAATAGAACATTGAACTTAAATGTGGGGTTAGAGGCTTGTTAAGATATTAACACTTTCGTTGAAACTCGTCTTAAGACAAGAAGTTTTATTCTTATTACGCCGACAGGCGGGATATGTCACCGAAAAGGTTAAGATATCTGTGTTTCCTGCGCAGTACAGTCTGAAGGTGTTCAAGTCGCGGGTGAATAGGTACCTAATGAACAAGTGTGCTCCATCGTAGACCACATCGCTGTTTAATATCATGCAGGATGGTGGTCAAACGATTGTTCATAGCGATAAAAAAAAGATTAATCTCAGTATCTCCTTACTACTCATCCATCGACTAAAGTATGACGTGGTTTTGTGCAGGGTGCTGGCCACGCACTCGCTGACAGGCAAGGCGTCGCCCGCGTTCGCGGACAAGCCGGTGAAGCTGCGCCTCGACCCGCAGCGCGTGTTCGACATCATACTCACTGTCGTCGAAAAATGCAACGTCAAGGAGGCTTTCGTCAGGTTTGTTAGCTTTTATATGTACTTATTAGGTATTCGACTGACTTTCGGTTTTTTCAAGATAGCTGGATCGTAGTTTGACAGTTTATCAATGGAAATATTAAAAATCCAGTTATTAAAAAACATCTTAGTCTTACAGTTACACTTTCGACTTTTTCATCTTATACATACATATACTTACGTCTGCGGTCCGTGACCGAATACTTACCAGTGGCTAAGCTGGAACAAAACGATTAGCATCGGCTTACCATCTCTATAGGATCAGGTGAAACAATTTTTATAATAAATTCTAGCATTACAAATTCTAGCTTTGATTTTCTGTACCAGTAAAATTTGACAGATTTGTGGTTTTCACATGGATGTCGGAACTGAACGGATCAAACGGGAAGCACCAGTTTTCAAATCATCAAAATCAATATTATTTTCTCCAGATCCGCCATCACAACGAAATGTGCTGACGAGAACAAGATGAGGCGCATTCAGGAGAAGAGGGCAGCGCAGAAAGCTAATCCTGGTAAAAAAACTGTACCCCTCAGGATTGCCATTCAAAACCAGACCAACGTTCAAAATGACCCTGGGAGGAATGAGTCTGTACCAAACAATGCTAATAATCAAAATAATACCAACGAAGTTGACAGTCAAGCTGGTTAAATCCAATTACCTATAACTTTATTAGCTTTTAGAATATACTTGACAGCCAGTTATTTTATAGTTCTCATTTTACTAATTTAGTAAGTTACCATAGACGGTTCATGATCCATCACTAGCATCCTCAGCCCATATTCGTCCACTGATGAACATAGAGCCTCTCCAATTGCACGCCACTGTTTTCGGCTTCTCACATCCAGCTTCTGCCAGGCATTTGCGCAAATCATTATTCCACCTTGCCTGAGGGCGACCTACACTGCGTTTGCCAAGACGCGATCTAAACTGAAGAATTCGTTTTCCCCAATGGTCATCGGTTTTACGGCTTGAAGAGCGGTTAGAAGTACAAAATAACAGGCTGTCAAGTACATAAATGTAATCAACTGTACACAGTGTCGCTTATCTTGATTTCTGTGAATGGTTGATCAGTAGTAAGATGTCAAGCAGTATATTTAGAGTCAGCAATTTCATGACGTATATTTGACAGATTTTGTATCCCTACTTCTGTCATGAATGTCACAGCCTCTACACGAAATACGATAATAGTGAACTTGTAACCAAAATGTTATTAAAATCCCAGTAGGAAAGTACAGAACGATTAATAACAGGCGGGTATCTTAACACATTGACACGACACGCTTCTGCCGTGTCTGCGAATAAACGAGCGGCGTGCCGTTATAAATACAGAGTGATTGTTTTCATTTTCCAATAACAATCACGTGGTATACAAGGCTTGTAAAAAGTCCCTATTAGTCAAATTGCATTAATGTGAGTACTGTGAACGTGCCAGTTCTTATTAATGGATTTGTATTACTCAACATTCTATGAGATTTTCAATTGTTTCAATGCTTATAATTGTCACAGGAGTCATCATAAGCAAGATTAGTTCTAACGATTTAGCCTAGAGTACCTAATTAGTGCCATAGTATAAAGTACAGTCGACGTCTAAGTTCCGCAATTTTCTGGCCGTTAGACATACAGGTACTGTCGGTCAATAGAGCAACTCAAGTATTACTAACAAACTGAAGAAATTTCAATATGTAAATAAATCTATGTTATTTCTTAGATTTATGAAAAACAATTTTTTTCTATTATACAATTTGTAGGTGTTTTTATTTGACGATACTTTTGTAGATCGTGTAGTACTGTAGTGCCTACCTAGGTAGGTACATTCCTACCTACATTTATAGTTATTGCAATAATGAATTTAAGGGTTTTGAGCAGCATATTATCTATATAGTATAGTAGTACACTCGCTGTACACGTAAGTATTAATAACTGTCTATTATAAAATTGTTATGTAATGTTATTTTCAATTGATGTACCAAAATTAATGTTTAAATTATACTTTTTAATTTTTTTATAAGTAAACCTAATTTGAATCTAATCTAATTCATGAATTGGTGAACAAGTATTGTATAATTTTCTATTTTCTGCAGTTAACTAGGTAGAAACCAATGCCAGGTGCATATACATCCTATGCTACCTAAACTCCTTACACTAAATACTTGCTGTATTTATAATTACGAATAGATTTAAATTGGTGAAACTAGTTTTTCTATTTTATTGAAATAAAACTTGAATCAAATTGGTCATATTATTTTTCATATGGTAAAATAGGACCATTTGGAAATGCGTTATTTGGAATTCCCTAATCGGACACTTATATTTAAATATCTATGTAATTCAATGATCCTATACTTATATAAAACTACCATCCTACACTCCGTTTGCCAAAACGACCACGGGGAGTGTAGAACGCCCTCAGGCACGGTGGACTGATGATTTGCGCAAGATGGCTGGATGCGAAAAGCCGAAAACAAATCACAATGTGGACGAATGTGAGCTGATCATGGGGTTTTTCTTTTGAGGATTTTGAATCACTTAACCGTACGCTGTTTAAACGTCGTTAAAAACTGAACGTATGCCTTCCTTATCCTTTTTACAGAAACTTAAAAATGGGAGAAGCATAAAAATCAGAAACACTTTATCAATTGAAATATTTCACATTTTTATTATCAAAAAATCAAGTAAAAAAGAAATGTGCTAGACGTAATTTACATACAAGTACGACAATTCAAATGAAACGTCGTATCTGACTTTATTGGAGTTTATTACGCCTATCTATGAAATGTTCCTTAAATATCTATTTTAGATAGACATCGGCGAATGTAGGTAACTTCGTAAAGTAATAAACCAATAGCTACATTTGGTTGAAATGCAAGGTTCGGAGTATTTATTCATAGTAAAGTAATAAAAAATAATTGAAAGTTTAAGCATTTAGGTATACCTACATACAAATAAATAAACTGCACTGAACCGTTTTAGGACAGTTGAGACAAGAAAGTAGCCCCTTAACATCTGTATATATGAAAGAAAGTCGTCTTTGTTACAGTATTTATAAAGCAAGAACGGTGGAACCGATTAGGCTGAAAATTGGTGGGGAGATAGCTTAGAACCAGGAGATGGACATAGGATACTTTTTATCCCGACCCGGTGGGGCGTGACGTTGTATACAGAGCGTTATGGTTTGTATGAAATACTGAAACTACGCGAATGAAATCGCGGGGCGTCCACTAGTAGGTAATATTGAATACAATAGCGAGTGTGTACCTACTACTTAACTTGCCAGCTGTAACTTAAATCGGTTCATTGCAACGAAGTACTATAAAATATAATGTACTGGATTATTGGATACGAGACCGTGGAAAGCATTTCTACATATGGTGCCGATAACATTATAAGCATGATGCAGAGTAAATGAGATTTATACTATACCGAGTGTAAAAGGACCCCTAGCAATAGTTTTAGAAACGTTGTTTGGCTCGTCAATATGAACAACTTTTACTATGGTGACAATGCAAACTTTTTGACTCCAACAACGTTTCTAAAACTATTGCTAGGGGCCCTTTTACTCTCTCTTTCGGCTCGGGCTCCTTTTTACACGCACTATAAAAATTGTATGCATCACTGAAAGAAAATTACCTACGACAAAATATCGGTTTGCTTTTAACATTTTTGCTGTTTCTATTTAGCAAATGTGGCAACAAATTCCGTCTTTTTTTGTGTTCTTGCGGCATTCAATGTACATGATCTCTACATATTCGGTACGCTCTATAACTAAGTAAAACCTAGACATATCCAATAACCCAATACCGATGGACAGTCATGGAATACGGGAGCGAAGCACTTCCCTCTGGTTTTCTAAAATGAACTGTGATATCAACATTGTCAATTTCACGGATTATGTGTGAAAATATTGATAACCCACCCATTTAAAATAGGTAAATCTGCAAGCGTTTCGCTCCAGCATTCCTTGATTGCACCTACTTAAACTACCTTCCCTGACCCCATGTGCCAAGTGGCAGCAGTACGATATCAGTGTTCGTGCTGGCAATGAGTGCCTTCATCAGCATCATGTCGTCGGGCGTATACCTCCAGCCGCTGAGCTGACCGAGGCTCTGAAGCTTCGGACACGTGTCCATGAAAAGCTGGACCGTCTCAGCCGTGAGCCGGGGCGCGTTCGGGAACCATATACCCTCGAGGTGATCAAAACGGTAACGCCGCAGGATCCTGGAATGTGATGGGATGTTGCTTGTGTAAAGTGTATTACGAAAGATTATTATTTTTTTTACAACTTGATAGTATGCTTTTTTACCCGTGTTACTACCAAACTTACCTACAACTACATTACTAATATAGGAATATATTTAACCGTACTACTACAGGTTTCTAAAGTTGTTACATGGGCAGAAATATTTGGCCGTTTTACTATTTTCATTTTATATTTTCAAGGAGATCTAAGACGGAAAAATATGTCACCATTATCATATCATCTACGATAGCCAGAGGTACAAATGGGCTTAAAAATCTGAGTAGTAGCAGTACTGCTATTGAAAATGTCTAACTAGTGAAATATCTAAGCATCGATTTGTTTTACAAATTCGCGCGATCCTAGACTTCCTTCTCCAAATCCCCACGATGAAAAGAATATAGCAAATAAAGCTTAATTCATATTAGTAGGTACATAAGTCCCTACAGTAAATTATGTAGTCTAATTATTATAGCCTAAAGAGCAAAGTTAGAAACACATGTGGCGCGTTCATTAGATTGTTTTTATAAATGTAGTAAATATGACTGAAATGATTTATGATGTGTTGTATTAATGACCTAGGGAGGTGTGTCCATCCGAGACTGGTTCGATACTAAAACATGGATTTTTCCGGTAAACAACATAGCAAACTTCACGAGTTATTCTGGCAGATAAACAATCGTATATTTTACGCGGCTGCGCCTATTCAACTGAAGACGATTATAAATAAAAATCTATAAATACTCACCGTTCCATATCATTATCGTCCAGTTTGATTTCGTCACCGATTATTAGCTTCTTTAACTTAGGGCTAGCAGTCATTAGGTACTTTAGACAGGAACTCGAGAGGTTCCCTTGTATGATTTCGATGTGCTCTAACTTGTTAAAAGGCATTTCCTCCTCGTGGGTGGCCGTTTGCAGTTGGAAACATTCTATACTCTCCAAGTTCCTGCATGTTTCTGCTATCCTGGTGAAGTTGAACGAACCCGACGACCCGGAGAGCATGAGCGTGACAATCCTATGACCTATTTTATCCAGTAGCTGATGTAATTCGTGACATTGGAATTTGTTTAATTTAATTTTGTTGATTTCCTCTAGATCTTTTATTTGCTGCAGGACACCGTTGTCCGGCTCTTCTAAGTAAATAGTTTCTAGTAATGGACATAACGACACTATGGCTTTCATGGTTCTAGCGTTAGTTTTAGCGTCGTGGACGTATTGTAGTTTCGTTGTGAAATTAGGTGGACAATCTGTGTTGAAAACGTGGAATAGCGACTTGCCGACAAATGAGTAGCTTCCTAGATTTGTCAGGTTCGGTAGTTTTCTTATGAAAAGTGCAACGTCCGTATGATCGATATTCTCTTCGCCATACATGCCTATGTTGACAACAGTCAAACTTTGCGTTAACTGTGGATTACCACTCAGCATCGCGTCTATGCCTATTTCTGTTATATCACTTTCCCCAGACACGTCTAGGAGCTTCAAAACTTTATTGTGTTCACCGATGAATTTCAACACTTCATCGTTCGCAATGTACGGTATATTTAGAGCGGTCAAATGTTTTAAATTCCTTATTATGTCGTACAATATTGGTAAGTGTTCGTCTTTGACCCACACTCCTTTTAGGTTGAGTGACGTCAGCTGATGGCCCTGTTCTGCTATTAGCTCCAGCACTTTCTTGTAGTAAGGTAGAGGGAAGATGCCCGTGGACAAGGACTTTACGTTCTCTTTGAGTAGTAGCTTCATTGCGTAGTATCGGATTGCCGGATCGAGGTATTCCGAATTTAGTACGAGATTCATGAGGTCCTGGTAGATGTCGCTGGTGGCGCCGAGGCTCTCGTAGTAAGAGGACACCATTATGAATGGCAGTGTGGCATCTTCATCAGAGGAGATTTGCGACAACGCGTGTATCAGCTGTCTTGCAACTAGTGACACGGTTATCTCTTGCAGCGGTAATATAGGTAATCTTGGCGACATTTTACTCTCACTTTATCTTAACACAAATCACTTCACTACGTTGGTTATCCACTCAAAACTGAAAAAAAGTATTTTCGGTATTTTTTTCACAGCGCCTTGAGCAAAACAGGTTGTCGCGACATTGAAGCGTGCGGGAAAGAGGAGCAGAACCCGCGGCCGCGGCGCGTGCGCATGCGCTGGCGTGCTGCCAATTCACGTTTATATTACAATCTCACACGGACTCGCGCGCATTATTTATAGATCTTTTATTTGTAAAAGGTGTTTACGGCTGCCGCAGGACCATTTTTATGTAAACACTCGCTCATATTGTATACTGTTAGTGCGACAGGAGTTAGGACCTCGTCTCCATTTGAGAGTTATTTTTGAAATTCGGCAGTCATCGTGCGTTCACCTTTATTTTGTATTATGCAGAAATGAAACAATTTGTGTAATGTGGCGGAGCGTTTATTCAGCTACCGTGTTCGCTTCTCACAAGTAAACATACGTGCTTAATATTACCAGAATAATAAGTTTTTATTTTAATATTTTTCTTCTTTAAGTTTACACATAGGACTTTTTTTGTACATTGTATTTATTAATATATGTAGGTACTACAATCAAGTCAAAGTAACATGGTAAACATTTTTCTCTGTATGTCATTCTGAATAAGTTCCCTAGATTTAATACATTACTTATAAAAACAATCAAATCATTCACATTTCAACTACAATCATCTCAAACGATGTAGGTACATCTCTACAAAAACAATCGTACATCGTACAATTTATATACAACACTAACGATATAACTTAAATTATTTCCCATCACGTGGGTATCGGTAAGTTTTTCGCAACTAGCAACAATATCTGTTCCGTAGAGAAGCACCAGTTGGCGATCTCCTTGGAGACTTTGCACCATTCTTCGCCGTGGTGCGGCTCCGCGGTCTTGCATCTTGTCTTCACCTCTTCCTGTTGCTGCTCGTTGCCATGAAGCAGCTCGAACTTGTAGAAGTACGCCCAAGCGTCGCCGAGGTCCGGGTCGATTTTCACCTGAGACATTTTTCGGGTTGTTAGTGCTAGTGGCTTACGAATATCACCGAGTACCAATGACTAACATTACAATATAAATACAAACTTTTAAAATCAGTTCAGCTTCAATTTTATCGTGTGCAAGAAATTGTTACTAACTCAAACATACAATCCAAAACTGACATTTCGGAAAAATCTGTCACGGAAGGAATTAAAGATAATATTTTCTACACCTCAAAGCGTAGCAGAGTATTGTAGAATCCAAGCGTTATTTAAGCTACTTCGAAATTCCTTCTCAATTGGACTGTATGCATGCTTCTATTTATGTTTTTTCGCTGATAACTTGGTCGTCTATGAACCGATTTTTTTCTGGTTCTAAAAAAGATTTTTCAAATGTGGTCGCGCGATAAGGATACGACCGACGGACCCGATAAATCGAGGTGCTCTTGAAAAAATCTTAGGGGTGACGGAGTGACTAGTACGGATTGAAATAATTCCTTTTTCTTTAAAATTATACTTGTTATTCACGCTCGGTGAACCGTGGGCATTTGCTTTAGCAATGCCTCTGCCTACCGCACTTTGGGATTAAAAGGCGTGAAGTGTATTTATTTTTTAACAGTTATTCATATGTGTGAACACGGCAAATAGATGTGCAGACTCACAGTCCTGTTGAACCACTCGCGACACTTGTTGAGCTTCCGCTCGGTCCAGAACAGCTGCGACACCGCCAGCAGCACGTGAGCGTCGTGCTCGCACTTCTTCAGCGCGTCCACCTGGTAAACATTACTATAATAATTAGGGGATCTGACTATGAATATTGATTTGGAATTACCATAATTCTATATTAACGGCATATTATGTAACTATGTCGAAACATTAAGCAAACAACGATGGTAAGCTGAATGTTTATTTTGATAGATAGATAGATAAAACATTTATTTATATCACATGAAGCACATAGTAACACGAAACAAAATAAAAATAATAACACAAAATAAAATAAAAACAACAGAAATAGGTGGTCGATTTTACAGTAGAATTAGTAAATAGCTACTCGTGTGCCGTGCTTCACGTGAAGAAAATATTTTGGTTAATTTAGAGCCTATGTACCCGGTATAATACTATGGTTTACTAGGTTTGAAGCAATTTCGTTTAAATAATGTACACTCACACTTTTAGTTTTCCTCTGTGGTCTGGCTTCCATGAAAATGGCCTCGGCCCACAGCCTGCCGGCAGTGGGACACTCCTGCAAAGCCTTCGCCATCATAGCGTTGGCTATCTCCGCACTTGCGTTACGTCGCTCCAAACGTACACTTTCCAGCCTGAGGACAAACGGTTAACACTTCTAATTTCAAACTACAGGCAGCATTTTTTTAAATAATTATGACGCAATTGGTGTTTCAAACTTTTTGGAGAAGAATATCCATAAAAGAAATGAAACATTTAACATAGAGATGAAAGGCAACACGCATGTTTTTTTTTTAGTATACAGGTTGATCCGTAAATACCCTTTAAGAATTCCTTTTTAATTCCGATGTAGTCATGGTGCACAGAAACAGTAGTCTTCGGCTTAGAGAATTTCCTGATCACTCTGTATTTTCATTTGCAGTAATAATAAAAAAGTAATACAACAAAAAAAAAATGTCAAACATTAGGAAAATACGTCTTAACGACATGAATAAAAAATAATCAATGTGTTCATTCTTACCACAACTCAGCATTCTTTGGGTTCCTTAACCTCGCCTTTTCGAGCACTGAACGCGCTTTAGTGACATGCCTTAGTTTCTCTTCCAACCGGGATAGGAGTATCCACATAGGCACGCTGGTAGCACATTTCTTCAACTGATTGACAAACAAATAAAAACACATCAGTCTTCAATCAATTATTTTCAATGAAGAAGCAATATGTATATGTGTGCAATAATATGTGCAGAACATTTATATTGAAAACGTATTGTCATTTGTCGCAGAATGGACTCGGGATTGTTTTACTCTAGTTGACGAACTATTTAAAAAAAATAACAGACTACCAAATTAAACGATATCGAACCGACAGTGGAGTACAAAAAAAATGTTAAATACCTATTTGTACTGATTTCAAGCATCGCAATATCCTGGCGCAATGCTGGCACCAGACTGGTGTCAGAGTGAACTCATAGTGTTAGTAGACTACCAAAACCGCTTTTGCACCATTTTGTCGGCATTCAGTCAGAGACGTATGGTCTTATAAAATATAGTATACTTGGGACTATTTGGGTATATTCTCTGATAACCTTCATCATCATCATCATCAGCCGCATGGCGTCCACTGCTGGACGAAGGCCTCCCCCAGTGATTTCCATCATCATTTGTGGGGAAATGCCAATAATCGCCACGCTTGGCATGCGGGTTGACAATCGCAGTAGTATTGTACTTTAACTCACAGAGAGCGCCGAGTTCCCTCGGTCGTCTCTTACGACCCCCACGACGGGAAAAGTTGGGCTGGGGTGGTGACACATGTATTCTATTCGCCGTCACCACACGGCTAATACTACTGATATCCTTACTCCGTGATATTCCGTACGGGAAAGGTTCGCTTACCCGTTTCGAAGCTGACTACGGACTAGTTAGCTAAGAAATAGGTATTTTCTCGCTGTGCCGTAGCCAGTTAACAAATCCAGCTTCGGAATGACACTAAGCCCACGTCCTCAGTGCACGAATGAATACGATGCGAGACCCATACATTTTGACAGAAAGTGTCACGTGACAAACGTCAAAATGTATGGAACGCATCGGATCGCATCGTATTCATTCGTGCAATGAGGACGTGGGGTAAAGCTGCCGACACTTACCCCTTGAGTGTAGGTGTTGTGTGCGTCATCATTTCTACCCAGCTGCTCTTCTATTTCTCCTTTCATCATGTGAAGCTTTGCGTAGTCCGGGAACACTTTTATGGCTTCCTCTAGGAGTTTTAGGGCCACTTCTAGGTTTTGGAGTGCCCATTCCAACTTTGCTGACTTTATCATTACCTGGGAAGTAAGAGTTTTTTTTTAATCTCTCGGACACGAGAAAGCTTTCGATTTTTCGCTGCTCCAACTTAATATACCGAAAATAATAAATCCTGATTTTCATTGATATCCAAATAGGTGAACTCACCCTAGGCGTCGGCGCCGAAGCTCTGGCCTTAGCAAGCAGCCGTCTCGCTCGGTCATACTCTTTGTTCTCGCTCTCTAGCTTGACAGCGGCCAACCAGATCTCCTCCGAGTTGGGATTGGCTTGGAAAGCTAGGGACAAAATGCCACGGGCTGCTGGCACGTCGCCTGTGGGAGAAGAATTACATAATCAAACTATACGTTTAAGAACGAACTTGGAAGAAAAATTTAAAACTTTTCGTTTTCTGTTAGTTTTTCTCCCCATGACTATGTCCATTTTCGAAATGACGTAGTGTTTCTTATTTTTACCAAGTGTGGATTCGATGTCAGAGTAATAATTGTTGAATCATAATTACATTTTAGTAGATTTTTTTATAGTGTCAAAGTTATAATGTAATTACAAAGATCGAATAGATTGAAGATTGACATGATTTTGGCACGAAACAGAATATAATAATAGTGACTAGATTAAGAAAAAAAAAAATCTTACCGGCCAGCCACTTAGACTTGGCGCCCATCAGCCATAGAACCTCAGATTTGGGACAATGGGCGACCGCCCTCTGTAGTAATGCTTCCAGAGATGCTCTCGTGCCGTGTTGTTTCTCGAGGTAGGCGGCGCGCAGCCAAATCGATTTTTTAGAGGGAAACACTGACAGCGCGTAGCCGTACACTGCGCGTGCGCACTCGTATGCGCCCTCGTTTGCACACTGGATGGAAATTATATTTTATTTTTAAAAAGTCAATTATTTAAGCAAAATTCCATGAAGCACAACAAAGTAACAATAATCTGTCTCATTTTCTTACATACCTGTTCAGCATCTTCCATCCAGGTGTGCTTCTGGTCCTCGGGCTCGATTCCGTGACCGATTACCGCACGAATGATAGCCTGAGAAACAATAAAAAATAAAAAGGCTACAACTTTCATGTAAATTTAAAGACAAAATGAATATTACGTGCAAGTACAATAACGTTCAATCAAAGCATCAGTATGTTACACTTAAATACTGACAGCTGATAAAGAATCAGTTTACTACGACCGATATAATATCCAGCTTAAAATTTACCTGGCAAGTGGAGACGGCACCAGATTTCTCTGCTTCCATGGCCTCTTTGAACCAATGCTCTCTGTTTATTTCTACACCATTTGCACTGAGCGATGTGATCGCGCGATCTATTATCTTCTCCACCATGTGTGTGTTGCCTGGAATAAAGGAAAAATAAACAATTTTACGAGGACTTTGGTGGTTACACGGTAAACTACGTGTTCAAAACATAAATATTATTAAACATTCTTTCTTTAGGGAGGATTAATCAATCATACCGACTATTTTGGCTAGTTTCTCCTTTAACTCCACCATTTACAACACATAAAAATACTGTTGCCTACTTTTGTTTAAGAGTAAACTTCCCGTCATTTTAGGCTCTACCAATAGAAATAAGTTATGGTCTTAAGAAGTCCCTTCAAATGTCTGTGGATATTTAAAACGATCCAAAACTCACCGTGCGCTTCTTCAAGTTTAGCGGCAGTAACCCAAATCTGCCTATCCGTGGGGATATTCTCTCTCGCCTTATTGAGAACTTTTCTAGCATTTTCGTATGTTTCTAATCTAGCCAACGCTAGCCACAGCTCCACGCTGGTGGGACAGCATTCCACGGCTCTTGATAGAAGGATCTTGGCATCTTCCGGGTTCTCTAGCTCGACTGCAAGTTTCCAAAGACGTACTGAATTGGGT
>SJJU01047905.1:0-14566 GCA_012932125.1 Conopomorpha cramerella
TTTTTTGGAAGGATAGGAGTAAAGACATATTTGTTCATCTTTTAAACCATCTCCGACTTTCACAAACATCAAGAGGAAAATTATTAGCCAAATTAGTTCTGCCATTCTCAAGTTTTAGCGAGACTGACAACAGCAATTCGTTTTTAATATATTATAATATACAACATCATGTATGTGCATTATCTACTGTACTATTATAAAATGTACAGATAAAATAATACGTATGGTAAAACTTTAAAATATAACATCTTAGTGGAAAAGTTCCTTATGTAGCAATCTGAAATCAGCACAATTATTATAATAAAATATTTAATAGGTCACATAAAGCTACTATTTCCATACTATAACGTAGGTACATTAAAGTCACTAAGTTACTTTACATACCAACATACAACCATGGTAAACGTGTTAGCGCCTTAAGTTTTTATACGTTTACTGATCCGAACAATAAATCAACGCGCCAGTCTATTGTACAAAAACCCCGTCAATGCCCATCCCTTTTCGCGTTTTATATCCCTGTTGCAATAACGTTAAACGTTACAGATTTCATCCCCACGGCTGTGTCCCAAAGTCATCTGTCAAATCGCACGTATGTATGTACGTAGATACGGGAGCTATTCCCCTTTTTTTTCCCCAAACGCTACCAATGATCCGTTTGAATCCTTAGGTGGGATCGCGAGAGAAAAAAAAGGGTCGGCATGTAAATCCGCCGCCGCCGTCGTAAATCCCGGAACGAGATTTCCGGGTAAATTCTGTAAGGTTGAACCTGACTCCGGGATTAACTTTAAGGCTCACAGCTTGAGGCGATCCAGGCCTGGAGGCCGGATGATTAGTAGAGTCGGGATACAGACGTCTTTAGCGCGAAGTGACTTATTTGTGAATGGATGTTGTGAAATATGGGTACAGTTTGACAAAGACTTTTTTTTACATTTCTCTAGTGGCAGCACTATGTAAAAGAAAAAGTTGAAAGTTGTCATGATGCATATCGAATCTCAACAGCACTACTGCGATCGCCAACTCGCCTGCCAAGCGTGGCGATTATTGGCATTTCCCCCCAATCGATTATTGGGGGAGGCCTTCGTCCAGCAGTGGACATCCTGTGGCTGATAATGACGATGAAGACTTCGAATCTTTGACACTGCAAAGTTATCTATGCAAATTGGGTCCTCGCCAAGTCGAGCGCGAAACAAACACTGGATGGTACACCTTTACGGCAACCATTTCGCCGCATTTTCAGGCCCCTAATTGAGTTATGTAATTACATAATAATATAATGTAGGTATGATTGTCCAAGCCTCGTATTCTGAAACGTGAACCGAGTACTCGGGTAAATGCAATGCTTTGGATGCCTCCAAAGCCAGGTATTAACAAGATACTAATACGTATATTTGATACATATATGTACATACATAATACAACATGAATATATTTGATCTCCCTTTTAGAATAAGCCTAATGCACGTATTTTTAAAAAAATAATGAAAAATCAAAATTGGCAGATGTTATCAAAGTTGTATAGTTTTTTTTATCACTATAATAATAATAAGTTTATTGTCACCAAAAGTATATACATTTATAGATCGGTTAGAAGAACACATTAGTATGTGTACTTACATTACAGTGATATTATGGTTAAATTTTAAAAATTGTATGTATGTGTATTTGAACATTTGACATCCTGGCATGACTTTGATTTGACTATGAACAAGCGTTTGATCATCACCATCCTGCCTGATGTTAAGCAGCGATGTGGTCTACGATGGAGCACACTTGTTCTTTAGGTACCTATTCACTCTCGACTTGCAGACCTTCAGACTGTACTGCGCAGGAATCACAGACTCCATCCTGCTATTATGACTTTTTTTAGGTGGTGGAGTATACTCCACCACTGGCTGGGATAGCGGCGGGATGTGTGGGATACTCGCATCCACTAAAATCCCTCGCTGACGACTCCCGCGTTATATAATAATAATATAATAATAAATAATACGTCCGTGGATGGCCCCAGCTGTACAGCTGACCCTCGCGGAACGTTTCTAGGTTGAGGGTGATCGATGCAACCGTAGCTCACGGTGTCGTACGACGGTACCAGGGTCACCGCGGTTCCACCGTTCCCTCTCAGGGTCCGTATAATGGACGCGCGAGTCCCTGCAGACGTTTTTTTACGACAAGCAAGGCATTACCACAATCTTACTATTATGCCCAAAACTGCTGGGCACGATGCTCCTCCAAAATCATGTTTCATACTTATTTTAATCAAGAAACAAAAAAAAAACATGCGAAAATCTCGATGAAATATTTTGGTTGCTCCTTCTTCTATTAATGCGAGTATTATGCTCTTCATACAAAATATGTCATAAATCATTATTGACGGTAGGGGACATAATATGTCAAATAAATTATGTAATGGAAAATTCCCCGTTCATACAAGGTTAAAACGGGAATGCCTATTACATTGCTCGTATAACAATAAAAGTATTATAAGTCAAGTTGACTTATGACTGACTTAGGCAAAATTGTTTAACTAAACTTAGGCGCACATGCCGGGGCTGACCTGTCCATGATAACGCAAAGGGATTCCTATACTACAAACGGATTCGGAGGACAAAAAGACGGCGGCGGAAAGAAACCTACGCCGTCTGCGTTCATTATCATCCACTATCCCATATTCGTCCACTGCCGGACACAGGCCTCTTCAATTGCACGGCACTGTGATTTGGTTTCGGATTCTCGCATCCAGCTTCTGCCAATCATACTGCGGGTATCATCTTGTTCACGTTGCCTGATGGCGTCCTAGGCGTCCTACACTCCGTTTGCCGAGTCGCGATGTCCACTCGAGAATATGTTTACCCCAACGGTCTCCGGCCGTCTACGCTACTGCATTTAAACTGGTTTGTGATCCATGGCGGCGGCAGTCACGGGCATCGATTGTCAAAATGGCGACGCGTCTAAACTTTCATGAAGGAAGACTTGTCTCGAAATGCCATTTCTTTCAATTCAATGGCATTAAAATTACTTGAAAGACTCTATAGATTCGTATAATTTCACTCGAGTCATATAGAAAAATTCCCGCGATTACGGTGAAAGGGTACGCTTCTATCTCTCCATAGCCGGATAAAGAAGACTATTGCACTTTGGCGGGTGTGTTTACGAACTCAGCTTAATTTGTCAATTCCAGTAGACCAAGGCTCCTACACTCGCGTAGTTGCATTCCACTGGCGTCGTAGCGGCGAACGTTTAGAATCATTGTTCGCGGTCGCCAATGAAATGAAAGTAACGAAATCAGCAACGCACGTCGTTTACCTCTACGATGCCAGAGCGATGCAACTACCGGAGAGTAGTAGACTTAAGCCCCAGGCCCCGTACCATTAGGTCTTATAAAAACACTAGTGGACACTCCGCGACTTCATTCGCTTAGTTTAGTAGTACCTGCATCCCAAATTTGAAGCGTCTAACTTGAGCCGTTTAGATTCTGTGATTCCCGTTCCCGTGGGAATTTCGGGAATTCCATTCTTAGTGCACCCCTATGGTACCTATGCTATGCCCTATCTAAAAGTTTCAAGTGCCTACGTTTAGCCGTTTGAAATGTGCGTTGATATGTCAGTCAGGCAGTCAGCCAGTCAGTCAGCTTTTCCTTTTATATATTAAGATTGTTCTCGCTGGGTGATAGTGATAGCGCTATACGAGTGGTATAACGGTGTCACTGTCACACAGAATCAACAATATTATTCTATGACTTCATGGTACTATGCTTGTATTGACTTCGATAAAGGTAAAGTAACGTTAGTGACCAAAATAGCATTTTTTACAAACAATATATAACAGAATAGTTCATACCAGGCTAATTATGCGATTTGATTGGCATTTTAAATTAGTAAATTTAATTTGAACAGATAGGCATTTTTCATTTCCCTATTTAGAGGATTTTCATTTTAATTATGTAGTACACAGCAGTGCCAGTATTTATGTACGTTTTTCAGGCTCTTAGTTTTCTATTAAAATATTGATAACCCAGACATTTAAAAAAAGCCAGAAGTATTTCGCTCCTACAGCCTTTGACTGTACTCACCACGTATGCGAGAAAAATACTTGATAAAAAAGTGTGCGTTCATTGACGTCTAGGAAGTCACGTCACAAGCTTATTTTTCATGCAAATTGAGGAACAAGTATTTGTTACATCTACAGGGTGATCCGGAAATACCCCCTTTAGTCGACATCTACTGTTTCTTTATACTCTACTGGATTTATTTCAAAAGATTATAATAACACTGATCGAAAAAAATCGAGTACTTAAAGCACAATCAGCTGATTGAATTTACGCGGATAGCTCGTTTTTTTTTCATCATTAGACTTTAACTTAAAGAGGTATTTCCGGATCATCCTGTATAACATGCAGGTATGTGCGGCATGTCGCTCAATGGAGCGCAGCGTATTAGTATATAGGGCGGAAGCGATATATATAAGTATAATCAGTTTATAGCCTTTGCACATACTTAGACACACACGCACGCGTGTAAAGGTAAATTAACCCTGTCGGGGACACATCACGCCCGTCAACGTGACAACAATAAAATGTCTATTTACTAAAGTGGAGTGTCCACGAAAGTGATAAGGTATCGTCATGAAAAAAATATGGAGTCTTGAAATTGACAAAACTTCTGGGGTTCTAGAGGTCAGATCTATCTTTTGGATGACGGTCACGGGTTTTATTTCCGTGTCCGACATGGTGTTTCAGGATGAGTCTGGGTAAAGGAGTGTCTCCTTACTCTCAGTAGATACATTGCTCAGATCCATAATGTTTCGAGTGAGATATATTTTTAGGAATTTATTTAAATTTTTAGGTATTAACGGATCTAGTTAATTAATCTTTGTATAAGTAGGTACCTCCTAATTTTATAGATGAGAAAAATACTGTTAAAATAATTAAATATACTTCTAAGAGAAAAAGGGGTGTCTCTTTTCTATCTGAGTAGACATCCTTCTCTATCTTGTATGTTTATTGAGTAATACTTAAACATATGTATAATTATTATTAGTCTCTAGCCCGCACAGGCACAGATCAATACATACAAAATCGCCTTCCGCTGGCTGTCCCTGTGTATGCTTGGATCTTGAAAACTACACAATGGATTTTGATGCGGTTTTTATTATTAGAGTGATTTTAGGGGTAGGTTTATATGGTATAGTACAGTCACATGATACCAGGGAAACACTGTTCATTATATGTATTGCCGGGTAAGCTACTTTAAACATGTAATTATTAATCTCTGGCACCCATAGTATAAGCACAGACAATATTATAATGTACAGGGTTCACAGGTTTATATATTGTACATATATACATACATCTAACTACTATAAATATTTTTTTTGGGAATAATTTCTTTGTAATTTAACTTTTTTTCTTTATCCTGTATTCAAGAATTTTGTTTATTCACTAGCTCTCCCAGCAAACATTGTTTTTGCCATAATAAGTTGCCTTTGTACCCCGTGTATTGGGAGAAATACAACTGGTAGATACATAAAAAATAAATAGTAGCCGATTCTCAGACCTACTATATAAAATTTAGTAAAAATCGGTAAAGCCGTTTCGGGGGAGTACGGTAACTAACATTGTGACATGGAAATTTTACGTATTAGATTTCATTCATTTTATCCCATCACTAAAATCAGTTTCCACCAAAAAGCTACAAAGGTAATGGGGTCTAGCGATCGTGATACGACAAAATGATACACCTTACACAAATGTGGACACTCCTTTAAATCTCAAGCATATAACCAGCTTTATATACATAATTTATTCAACTTTCCAAATGCCAAGTCACGATAAGAGAAAGAATTTGGCGAAGGATACTCACAGAGGGCAGTCCGAAGAAATGACTCCGCAATTCTGATAAAACCTACTTTCCTCGTAGAACTTTTGTCTGGTTAATGAAGAACGCTCAATTCTGCGGGAAGTCGTTAAAGGCCATTTTTGAGTTGCTTTTTAAATTCGCCGACAAAGATAGATTTACTTACATTTAGATAATGGTGTGGACAGTTACCATCGTAGGCATTATGACTATTATAGGGCAATTGGAGATAATAATATGGGCAATATTTAGAAAGTTAAATCATTGGCTTTGCTTTTGCAAAAATACATTTCTGATGTATCCACACAACTAACTAATTAAAAATGTATTTTCTGGCTAGGAACAATTGTTAAGCTTAAATTACTACA
Source organism: Conopomorpha cramerella (assembly GCA_012932125.1). Classification (NCBI taxonomy): domain Eukaryota; kingdom Metazoa; phylum Arthropoda; class Insecta; order Lepidoptera; family Gracillariidae; genus Conopomorpha; species Conopomorpha cramerella. The sequence goes on from SJJU01047905.1 coordinate 6,221, forward strand.
CTTTTTATTCAAAAGCGGAGTAGGCAGAGGCACCTTCTAAGCCAAATGCCCATGGTTCACCAAACGTATTTAACTCATTACGACAGAGGGCAAGTCCGTCATCGTTATAGGGTTCACACGCTTGTGATATGCTGCTTTCATTACGGTGATTACCTTAACTGTATGAGCGTTGCATTGCGGACATAGGCTCCGAAAAATAGTGCTATTGGTAATAACTATAAAAAAATTGCTTTAATCGTTATAAATCCTGAAATGTTATGTACACCCAATCAACATTCGTGCACATAAGTTAATCTATGTTCCTATGTACATGGTAATCCCAGAACGCAAACTAAAATGTACACTATGAATGGTGAATATAAAAAAAATAATTAATAGTTCCCTCATAACTTAAGCTGAGTAACTTCCAGACGTTAGCGAATAACTTGGCTGCAACATTACATCTAAATGTGGGTAGTGTGTGCCAAGACGGGTGACAGAGAATGTATAGCGGTTTTTTTGTGTTTTAGCGGAATGCCCACTTTATGTATTCGGACATATTTGGGTGTACTAAGAGCGTCTGTGGTCCAGTTCGTCGGATACTTGACTTGTAACCGGGAGGTCCTGGGTTCGAGTCCGGCTACTGGACGTGTACCAATGGGACTCTTTTTCGTGGGTACTTGCTTTAGCAAGTGCCTCTGAATACCCCGCTTTGGGATTAAAGGCGTGAAGTGTATGTATGTATGTTGGGTGTACTATCCGATAGCAATTTCAGCCTTTGATAAACTTTTTTGTGTTCGCATAGATATTCAGTGTACCTACTTATTTGAAAGTATACAAGTAAGTGTGTCAGTCTCTTGTGCCAATAGTGTTCTAGTTTGGGGTCAAGTGATCGTGTGTGAAGTGTTCCGGGATAATATTATTATTATATTTATAGTACTACGAGTTCAATACTCCTCACTCACACAAGTCAACTCAAGGACACACAAGTTTAGGTTAGGAAAGAAGTCTCTATTAGCGATAAGGTCGCGTATTGCAATTTTTACCATTATACTTTTTAAATATTAGCAATGTACAGTGTGCAATAAAGAGTATATTCACGGAACGGCTGAAGCTGAATTTCTCCAAAATTATTTATCAGTGTTTGATTTGCACGTAATTTTACAGCTGTTTCAGTTTAAATACTTGAACAAACTTAAGATATATATATCTACATACATAAGAACTAATGGTTAATTAATTAATTTCGATATAAATTCATGGTGTTTCAGGATTCCACAATGTGGATTAAGAAACATGTCTCTAAGGTCACTTTTAGCCAGACGATTTTAGTTCGAATCGTAAAAGTCTATTGGTTATAGGTAGCTAGCCAGTCGCCGAACGCTCCCTTGTATATGGTTTATAGGGAAAAATAGGAACATATATAGTACCAATTTATGTAATAATAATATATTTATTCAAGATTAAACAATTGTACATATGTCATAATAGGTTATGAACAAAAAATATCTTTCTTAGGTTAAACATCCAGTACTTATTATAGAAAAATTTACAACCACAGTGACTTTATTTACAACAACAGTGATTGTATTTCCTGCGCAATATAGTCACGTCGGTCTTCAAGTCACGGATAAATAAATACGTGATCAACCACAGTGTGCTCGTGCATCGTGGATCACATCTCTGCTTAACATCAGGCAAGAAAGTGGCCTAACGCTTGTTTACAGAACATTTGAAAAACAAACTTTAACAACGTTTATATTAATTGGGACTCGTATTATCAGTGGCGTGCACAGCATATAGGCAAAAAGACACTGCCTACCTTAGTATTTTGGCTACCCGACCTAATAATAGAGTTATTGCTAGATCTTTTTTTGTTGTACTCACAACATAGGCTAAATAAGGGCCTGTGTTTTGTGGGGAGTAGATAGGTAGGTACCTAAATTTCGTAAAGATCAGTTACCTATACATAGGTGTTAATCCTTGGGGATTATTGTCTACCTTGTCGTAAAACGCCAGTGCACGCCATTGCGTATTACAAACTATACCTAGAGACTTTTTAATAAGTAAGTCTCAGTCTATTTTCGGATCAGTTCCTTCAGTTCATTATATATATCAATTATTGAGGCAGAAGTATTTAATTAAAAAAAAGTAAGAATGCAATATAATAAGGAACCACGAAAAACCGTTTTCTTCCATTAATATCTTGTTGCGAAAGTTTTCAAAACTTTTTTCGGCTTCTCTTATTTTAGCGACAAACTGGTTTATGCCAAAAAAAGCAAAGTCGTGTACTTTCTAAGTGAATAATTTATGACCCCACATCGTGAACTTTTCATTTTCTAAAAATAGTAATGTTATAAAAAGGGACTCTTCTCTTATTTTAATTAAAAACAGAACTTACAAAAGCGAACAATGCTAAAACGTAACGATGTTAATTCAAATACAACAAGCATTGCTTCAGGCTATTTAAAAGTGCTCGTATATAAATTCACCCCCTGTCACGTTGGGTTAAATACGCTTGGTGAGCCGTGGGCATTTGCTTATTAAGCAAGTGCCTGTGCCTACCCCGCTTTGGGATTCAAAGGCGTGAAGTGTATTTTAGTGTGTGTATATAAATTAATAGGAACAAAAAAATCATGCGACATTCTATAATGACACCATTTTTTTTGTGAGTAAACCCATTACAGATACTCAATCGTTAACACGGACATCTTGTGTGTGCTATTCTCACGTAATAAAACCATACGGTGACCGCGCGCTCATTTTTTAATCAGTGGTTCACAGTACAGCTTGAGCTACTACATCCAAGGGTCGCCTCCATCTACACACTCGACACTTGTGTTGTTGATGTGATCTGACTTCTCTACTAAGTAAGATTTCAGTACTTTCCTTAAGGAGCGGAACTACGGATTACTAGAGCACAATATTGAAACACACATCGACCTGCACATTTCTCTGATGATTTCATTAATGAGTGAGATTGAACCTTTAATACGCCGTCAAGTTTATTTTAAAAACTATAAACTGTAAGTACATAAATCCCCAAAAAATTAGACCTACACCAAAATGTGGAAGAATCGAAACCACAACGTTCATCTATACGCAAGATACAAATCGATTCATAAATGATACCGCAGCATACGTTATTGAACCCAGAGACATAATAGGTTTATTCCCACTCGTTCATTTTTCGAACAAACATGTGTCAATTTTCATTCAGACCTTCGTTCAGTTTTTAAAGGGTATTCCCTACGTAACGTAAAAAATTGTTGTTACTCTTATTCAAAACGACTACGTAAAACACCATACTAACTGCATATCAGTAACGTTATACAGACAAATAGAGCCACTCAGCTACCCACGTTCCACCGCCGACTGATCGGATACCCAGCCTGTATTCAATTTTAAGGTAAATTGAAACGATCTCAAAAGAGATCTACTTTCGTTAAAAGGGGACGTGGATTCACCTCGTGGACAGAACCTAGTATACAATCCACATTTTCGCCTGAGCTAGAATTCCATGAAAAAATGCAACAAGTAAAGGTTCAAGTTACAATTGTGGATATAGCTGCCGAGAATAGACCGATATACTGAATTAGACCTGATGATATTAGTGTCAACCCGACAATTGGATTACAGTCCAATTTTCTACAAATACTATTCAGACTTCTTCGCAAGATGCTTTTATACGACCGTTATTGATACCAGAATGTTTAGTACTGGCTATACGCAGTGGTTCCTTCTTCTTTTTGTCCGGATTTCTTGTAGTCAATCAGAGTTCAGAAACCAGGATTATCTCCCATCAAGTTCTACTTAATTCCATTCAATGCTTTGTTTTTCGTTAAAAAACAACACACAATTAAGTTACCTGGAAGAATTCGCTCTGAGCGATGAGGTGGCCTTTTGTAATCTTTCTAGTGTATTTGTTTAATTTTTAAATGTATTGTGCAAAATAGAGTATTTTACTTAACTTATTTATTCACAAGACGCGACATACGTTGTCCTGTCTTAGCCATTAATATGAAATTAGTATAACCTCAAGGGTGGCATGTGTCCAACAAAGGACGTATTTTTTTCATAAGAACCTTCTGCTGTTATTAATAAGCACAATTAGTGAAATCAGTCAACCCGTTCCGTGATATGCGGTCACCAACACATTTTGCGATTCATTTTTATATTATAGATGTAAACTAACATCGAAATTCTCTGAACTAACTGTAAGAAAATAAAAAAATGTGGTGATAACTAGTCCAAAAAAAACACGTTTCATCACGATCACGCAATCTTGCGTTAGCACAGTAACTCCAGTTTGTCCATTTCCAGTAACACAATGCTACGTAACGTACATGCTAAGATCCATAGTATAACCCTGATTTGCCTGACGGATATTAAAAAGCGTCTGTAGTCCAGTTGGCCGGATACTTGACTTGTAACCGGGAGGTCACGGGTTCGAGTCCTTTTTCAGAGCCTATGTACGCAACGCAACGCTTGTACGGTGAAGGACAACATCGTGATGAAACCCGCACACCACAAGGTGTGTGAACCCTATAACGGCGATGGGCTCACCCCCTGTCACGTTGGGATAAATACGCTTGGTGAACCGTGGGCATTTGCTTATCAAGCAAGTGCCTCTGCATACCCCGCTTTGGGATTTAAAGGCGTGAAGTGTATATTAAAAAGTGTATCATATGACACGTACCCCGTCCCGCCCTGTTCCCGTCACGCGACAACTTTAACAGGACTATTGGGATTACAGAGCCTTTGACAAGAGCCTGTCTCAGCTTCGTAAACACCATACTGGCATCAAACAGAGAAAGGCTCTTTACACGAAACGTATAATTATATATTACAATTATAATTACAGCTAATGAGAAATTGTGATGTTTGGATGGATGGATGTGGAAAGGAAACGTGTTGCGCCTACCCCACCTAGTGTGGGTTAAGGGCAGGAAAATTATGATGATGAGAAATTTTATTGTTTTTCTCTGATTGTTTAATGCGAAGATTACACGAGGTGATGGTAAGCTGTGATTGACATCCATTTTAAAATTTGAGATTGTCTCCGAACGTTAGTTATCCTACTAATATTATTTTAATTCAAAAAAATATATTTGAATCTTATTCATTGTAATTTTATTAAAAATATATGTATATATTATAAATTATCTTCAAAACCTACTTAACAAATCAGAATAAAAGTTTTTCTACACATATTCTTATAGGTATTACAAGTAATATAGCTTTTTGATGTATTTTATCTTAAAAATTCCAACGTAAACGGAATATAGGGGGTACAGCACTGCTAGTATTAAAATATTGCACGCCTGAAAACAATGCGACACAAATGTTTTCTTTATTCCACATTTTCTACTGCCATTATGGTGTTAATATGGCGGAATTAATGTAACAATGTACTGTGTACAAATAATAAAGTGAGATACAAAGGAGAGTGCTTCTTTAATTTAAATAGAATCGTTGTTTCCGGGTAACTGTCCGACCTCATTTAATATGGTGCGAGACGTCACTTAATAGACCATCTTGTCTCAGCAGTACGGTAGCGTTTGCTAGATATTAAACAAAAGTAGACCTTTATTTGTAAAGCAGAAGACCTGTTTTTGTTTGGACCCTATTTTGACTGATGACAAGTTGAGTTGGGACGTTGTCGCCACGAAATTTGGTATATTTTAAATAAACCACACGACAAAACAAACGAACGTCTGAGAACAGAAAATGACATCAAGTGACGTGTACGACCTTAACGTAAGTATTTAAAGCTTAGGAAGCTTTTGACGTTTTCGACAGAGACCTACTTATTCTTAACGTCCTAACTGTCAAGGTCTTCAACTCGATTACATGACACATGAAATCAGTGAATTTATTCAGTATATTTCTAGCATGTACTCAGGTATAGGGTATTTGAATAAAGTGCAATAAAAAAAACTTTTTTGTAGTGGAGAAATCCGTTATGGATATCCCAGCGCTAGAGGAAGAAGGGCGAAGTTATGTGAACACTCGCACCCACTAAAACTACACGGTGACCACTCGCGCGTTATTGCCGGTGCCTAGCCCTCTCCATATAAGGATATAGTTTAGGAAGCCGAAGACCGTTGTTAATGCCCACACATGAAAAAAAAGTTGTTAAAAATATTTATTAACCCCCTTACCAATAAAAGCGTTGTCTCGTATACAACGGTTATTACAGGTCTACTTGAACTGGTTATTCCGTATTTGACATACAACTGACAAGTTAAGTTGAACTTTTTGTATCTTCGAAATAGCAATTCCGCCCTTATTAGTAAGGCCCTAACTCGTTATTGACACTAGCCTAAAGTCATTGTATTCAGAGTAAAAACAATGGCCTTCAGATTTCTAGGGCTTTTCCTTTCTAGCCTGTATTTCACATGAGACCAGTGTTTTTGAAGGTCTTGAAAAACATGATATTTAGAACACAATTCAAAATCATAATATATGTCTATATGTATCTTCTGGCGGTTAAAGAGTTAAAGAAAATTTTTCGGCAACTCATTAGGACTTCGTAGCACAAAAATTTATCAATATTTTAAAAGGCTTGAACAGTTCACTTTTAAAACATAATTTATTCATTGTTGTGAGTGAAGCAAAGTTTATTAGCTTGTTTAATATAGTTGACAGCCAATTATTTCGTAGTTCTCTCTCACTTCTTTAGTAAGTCACCAGAGAAAGACAGGAGTACATAATGACAGAACCGTCAAGTATATTCCATAACCAAAGTTTTGACAAACTTTATATGTTTTTTTATATGTTTTACATACCTAAAATTTTACATAATTAAACTATCCAGCAAAAAAGAAAGATAATATAAAGTATTCTCTCCATGTATTCAACATTACCACTACTTTGAGAATTGTATAATTTAGTTAAGACTTGATCACGTTGGGTTAAATAAGCTTGGTGAACTGTGGGCATTTGCTTTAGCAAGTGCCTACCCCGCTTTGGGATTAAAAAGCGTGAAGTGTATTTTTTATTTTTTTTTTAAAGTCCAAATAATGGCACTGCGGTGCTAACGAACATGCAACATTATTGAGACTACAAGATTATCAAAACAATAATCTCTCTGCTAACGAACTGTCCGTAAATACAAAGCCCAAAGCCTTTACTTGTGTTGATCAAATATATCCATTAACGAAAACATTCTATAGCAAAGTATCAATTACACACAGCTATGCCATTATAATACATAACTACAAAGGAATTTAATACGCTAAGCTAAATACCCTTGAGTAATTACCACGTCTGTCAATGGAGATTAGTAGAGGTTATATTCGGTGGGTAGAGGTTTTCACACACGCGCATCTGTTAGCTCTATGTCAATCTGTTAAGTCAGACGCACAAATCAGCAATGTATATTTCCATGGACATTTAATATGAAGGGCACAGGCAAAGAATAGGAAATACCCTAATGAGTTGATTTTGAGAAATAGACATTCAAAAGTTTGAAAGTCATGAACATTCCTAGTTTTTTTCCTTTCAACCAAAAACAAAACCTCCTTTTTTGCGCCATCTAGTTGTTTTCTTTAAAAGCTTTCTTAAAATTATTCGGTATAAAAGTACCATAGACAATAAGTTTCTTCCAATTGAAAACAAAAATATGTGAGATCCCTTGTTCTTTGCCTGCACCCTTCATATTATATTACGGTCCGGATCATTTGCCGCAAAATGCAATATTTGTTTAATACAACAATAAATAAAGCTCTAAATAAAAAAATTGTTGAACTACCCTACTAATAAATTGACATAATATAAAAAAGTGTTAACTTATATTTTACCTACGTCTTATAAGAAAAGTAACAAATATTATTTACCTGTATTTATTTATAAAGACTCTCACTCAATCCACACGCACAAGACATAATAACATTATTCATGATACATCTTTTCTACGCTGGTAAAAATAACTTTTCACGAAACGATCTTTGGTCAGGACTTCACAGATCTTGTCTTTATACATAACATTATGGAACGATCTCAATACATCTGGCATTCTCTCCAAAAACTTAAACCAACAAAGCATCTTCTTTCAAACTAGAAGTTTCTGAACATTTCAAAATAACACAGGCCCGAATTAAACTATCTTGAGAACTATTCTTACCGTCAAATTCAAAATATTTTCTTCAACTCGATAACTTAATATGATAACTTTTAATATGATTACTCTGAAAATACTAACAACACTCGAATGCCGGCCGGACTACGCCGTAGCAGCTACGAGATGCTACGTGACGTAGATACTTCGTTCTCGTAGTCTCGTACCAACCACTGTCTAGCACATAAGTTGGCGGATGGTTTTATTGGCGTAATATTGTTTAAAAATTAAAATGAATGAAATGG
>SJJU01047963.1:0-12226 GCA_012932125.1 Conopomorpha cramerella
CCGGCAATCCTCCAACGTTCCATGGACCGAATGGATACTCAAACGTAGATCTCACACTGTCGACTCGATCTGTAAATGTGAAAGCATGGAAGTACACGAAGAAACTAGCATAAGCGACCATCAGCTGATCACCTTTCGCATCACCCTAGACCGTCACGAAACACTGCCGGGTAGGAAGGTCACAAGGTGGAAGTCTGCGAAACATTTTCCACGCGCAATGTGAACTGGGATGTGTTCCGATCCGCTTTACATGCCAGAATAGGACGCCTGAACAGTCATGCTACTGCCACAGTCTACGCCACAAAGTATTCAGAAACTCTTCTCCGCACCGCCCGGATGTTCCTGGGACGTCGAGCCAAAAAAAATGGAAAATAAGAATGGTGGACAGAAGCATTGAGCCAGATGCGCACCGAGGTCGAAAAAGCGAGACGCGCCTGGCAAAGCTCACGCAAGCGTGGAGGACTTCAGGAGGAACTACGGAAGGAGAACCTGAGACACCTTTGATTGCGCTGCAAACAGACCATGAAGATTGAATTGGCTTTCTTTCAGAAGATTGTAGAATCTGGAAACGATGATCCCTGGGGTCCAACGTATCGTGAAGCCACCTAACAAGACCTTCAACGGGATCCGACTAGCGGAAGGATACACAAGAACCACGAAAGAAACAATACATGGTTTGCTCAGCACCTTATGTCCCGATGACCAGCCGAGTAAAGACTCTGCATACCGCACCCAAGTGCGCGTGGTAGCTGCATAATGCCCTAGTGGACAAGACTGCGACGTAATCAACATGATCGCTCTGGAGCGGATAATCAAGCAGCTCCCAAACACTGCTCCTGGAATTGACGGCATCACGGCCATCATCATCAAAGCATAGCTACTGGCACCGAAATACACTCTATGTACTGCAAGTGTATTAAAGAAGGAGTCTTCCCGGACATCTGGAAAGCTGGAAAACTAGTGGTACTGTCAAAGGGAAACAGTAAGCCTCCCTCAGATCCAAAAGCATATAGACCTATTAGCTCCCCGTGTTGGGAAAAGTTCTGGAACGAGTAATTATTGCTTGGGCTCCTTGTTTCATAAGTAATATCTCGCCAAATCAACATGGTTTTACGATTGGCAGGTCTACTGCGTTCGACAATGCCTGGTGGGCGATAATTCTCCTCAAAGCGAAACAGACTGGAATATCTCCAAACATGTACCAGATGCTCATAAGTTATTTCACCAACCTTAGAGTCGGAATTTCCGCCGTTGGCCAGGCAGTGTGGAAATTATCGACCATGGGGTGTCCACAGGGATCGGTTATGGGGCCAACTCTTTGGAACTTAATCCCCAATGATGTTCTATTGCTGCCGAAACCAGAAGGAGTTCATGTAATAGCATACGCCGATGATGTGACACTCGCAATCGAGGCCTCGTCTCGCGCGGAGATAGAAAGAAACGCCTCACGTGTCCTAACTCAAGTGTCTCAAACTGGGGAAAAAGAAACCGACTGGGATTCTCTCCAGCAAAATCAATGACAATGACCGTAAAAGGAAAATTTCAAAGATCGCCCACAATTAAAATGGACAATGCCTCGATCGCGAACGTCAAGGAGGCGCGATATCTCGGCGTCGTCTTAGACCAGACAAAGAGCTTCATACCACATGCCAATCACATTAGAGAGAAAGCCGCTAACTGCTTCGGTAAAGTGTCACGTATCTCAGCTACCAGGTGGGGCATCAAGTACCGCGCTTTTAAATAATCTATGCCATCACCATCACCGAGTCTCGGTGTTCGTCGTGAGGAGGGCGCTATTACGCACGCAGAGGTTGGCGCTGATCTTATTCACCAAGGTCTACAGATCTTGCAGCACCGCAGCGTTACCTGTGCTAGCGGGCGTACTTCCAGCAGATCTTGAGGTACAACGAGCGAGAGAAATTGAAGAGGAGGGCACCCAGTTGGCTCCTAGGTAGCGCAAGCTATTAAAAACATCAACGAGAGGCTGCAGTTGCCCAATGGCAGTCTCGCTGGGAGAATAGTGATGATGGTCGGGACCTACACAAGTTCTTCTTGAATACTGCAGAAAGGTTGAGTTTCGGATGGATCGAACCAGACTACATTGTGTCGCAGATCTTGACAGGACACGGATGCTTCAGAGAACGACTACACCGGATGACTCTCTGCGACACGGCTCAGTGCCCTTGAAACAGGGACCACGCACTATGGGAATTCAGATTATACAATGAGGCACGGAATGAGATGCTTAATAAACTGGAGCGTATCGAGCCAGGGCCAATATACTTTAGGGATCTGGGTAGCAGTCGATGGAACTTTGAACGCTTGCGTGAGTTTACTAATCGCTGGCATAAAACGTGAAGAACATATGAAGACTGTTAACGATTGAAGACGTGACGAGGACCGGACGTGAAGTCTCCGTAGTGTGGTCGTCATGCTCCAGAAGGGGGCTCTCCCCCTTGGCAACAAAACAGGGACGGATAAAGATAATTTGTATGGAGTCAAGAAAACGTGTGCATTGAAAAGAGGCAAAAGCAAGTAGATGCGCCTCCAGATACGTCTCCAGAGAATGGCCCGTACACCGAGAGGCAGGTAGGGCTTGGGTGGTGATGAGATTATCCCTGTTAGAACCTTTGACTTCTTCTTTGATATCCCTTTTTACTAATTCATCTATCTTGGCTGTAACCTTATTTTCTAGAGGTATGGGTATCCTCCTACAAACAAAACAAAATGTAAATCACGTCATTACATGTGTGACAATACAGTTACATTAACCAATTAAACTCAACAATTAACATTTAACAAAACTGCGATAGCTCGTAATTATATAGATCGAAAAAAATATTTGTAACATAGGTATTATTTCGGTTTTAAAGTTATCATTGACAAGCTATCCCCTGCAAACATTTGTTTTGCCATATGAAGTTGCTTGTGCACCTCGTGTATTGGAAGAAATACAACTTTTAATCCTTCCCTGGACTTCCACGTGTAATTTAAGACAAAAGAAAAGAGAAAATTAGCCAAATCGGTCCAGCCGTTCTCGAGTTTTAGTGAGCGAACATCAATCCATTTTTATATAAAAGAGATCACGCATTAATTTCGAACATATTCGATTACCATAAAAACGGTTCTAGTAAGTTATTCTTAAAAGATAGATATGTACTGTAGTGGAATTTTTTTTAGATTCTTTCAAGGGAAATAATTATTTCAAATACATATTTTTGGTGTCTTGAACCATTTTCACAGAGCACGCAACGGAAGACCTCAAGGATGAAATTTTTTCCCCGTTTTTGTCACATATTCCATTATTTTTTCGCTCCTAATAGTTGCAGCGTGATGGTATATAGCTCAAAGCCTTCATCGATAAATAGTCTATTAAACATAAAAAATTTTTTTTCAATTCGAACCAGTAGTTCCTGAGATTAGCGCGTTCAAACAAACTTTTCAGCCTATTCTTTACAATTGCTTTGCAACTTTTCAGTCTCTCCCAAGTACTTTTAGTCAGTAAGTTCTGTTTACAACCAGAGTCTATCAGAACTTTTATTTCAACTCCTCCAAGACTGCATCCAAACTCAGTGTTGTTATCAATATGAAAAATGTAAAGCTGATCCCCTTTTTCGTCTTGTGGATTGGATTCACTGATCTGGTGTAATTCATTATTGTCGATGTTGGGACGTTTTATTTTAACTTTTTTATTCCCATTTTATTATTTTGATGTTCGTCTTAAATGTCCCTTTGATCCACATTTCAAACACTCTTTTGTTCGAGCTGGGCAATTTACATCGAATGACGAATGATATTTGTTGCCACATCTTCCGCAATTATCTGTCTTTGGGGATTCCAATATCCGGTATTTTATTTTAACATAAATTTTATTCACACGTTGGCTTGTAAATGTTTCTTTAGTGTTATTGAAGCCCTCGAACTGTTTATTTAGAGGTTCATGTGTGTTTGCTTCTATTATAATTTTATCCAAACGTCGGTTGCCGATCTTTAAGATTTTCTTTCTCGACTCGACTTGAACTGACACTTATCGGATTACTACCTTAGACTTAGAAGAAACTTCTCGAACTCTTCATCAGCCTTTTGTCTCATCAAGTGGAAAATATGTCTCTCGTATACCTTGCTCTGTTTTGGAGAAAAGTAAGAATATAATTTAGTTATAGCCACAAAGTACACATCTACATTCGTTTCTATTTTAACTGGTTATAGTGGAGTATTATTATACCTACTTATGACTAACTTAATAGCAATGAAAGTAACCTAACTACAACACTTCTATTGAAATACACTTTCCTACTAAACAATTGAACTTGGCCTCCTTGAATGCTACCAAGCTCATTCTGCGGTCACAGCCTAGTATTCGTACATAGACAATTCAACCTACTACGCCTCACCACTAAACTTATTATCTTCACTGTTACCTGTAAGCATCTTAATGTGTCTGTCCTCACTTTCAAACCACGAAGGTACAAGTCAAAGGAAAGTGCAAAAAAAATGTAGTGTGTGAAGGTTACCTACCAGTTACCTAACAACTACACATTTAAGGCACATTTCCACTTTCAATTTCATCATTGTTGGTGCTGACTATACTTATTCAGATACTGTAGTAAATGATAATATTGTCAATTATCTATATTGCCTGCCTTGCAAGTCATTATCATATTGATAATCTATTTCTAAAGCTGACTGTAGGTCTTATGTAGCTTAAACCAGTGGCACTTCCCTTGTTTTCATTGATCAATACATATTTAATAAAACCATTGAAGTATGTCAAAAATTCAATTATATTCATTTCTTTCTGAAGAAACTGGATTTCCAATTACAAGTGTTGCAGCGGCCAATTTTTTATCTCTTTATTTGTAAAAGAAACACACAATTCTCACGGGACACGGTATTAGTAGTGCAATTCTCGTATTTTCGTCGACACCAAAATAGTCCCAACTTAGTCCAAATGCCCGTTTTCGTATTCTCGTGTTACTATCGAATTTCGATCGTACGTCAAACAGCACGGAATCGTCAAAGCGTATTCTCGTAAACAATCGAATCAAAACACAATCTCAATCGACGCTAAAACGGTATTCTGGTAATTTTTGACAGTTGTTTCAACCAAAATCTAATCGAGCTAAACGTCAAATTGCTCGATTGAACAAAAGTTGATATTTACAAGCTTTTCGTGACTCTGGTATACAGGCAAATATGAGTCTCGGGCTTGCCGCTCGTATATTGGATCTGGCGGATCAAGAAGACCGGCGTCAACGGCGTATCCAGCGCAATATATTGAGGAATTCCCGTTGGGATCCGTTTGATATGTGCGATAAAGACTTTGTCAAAACGTACCGACTGTCGAAAACTTTAGTGCGTAAGTTGTGTGTTGACATATCTCCACATATGCCACAAGAACGACGAAATGATGCTCTCAGCTTGGAATCCAAAGTAAGTTCAACTAGTTTTACTTACCTACCTATGAATTCACCTTGTAGGCACCTACATAATTATGTCTAGCCCATGCTATCCTACACACATTTTCTGCATCCATACCTAGTGTGAGAAAGGTCTACCTACTTACTTAGGTATTTAGATAGGATACTTATCAAATAGGTAAGCATTCTCATGGGTATAAAGAAACATATGAATTGCACACAGTATGATAATTTCGTTGTATGTAAATTAAACTGAAAATTCCATACAGCAGAGTAAAAAATTATGTGAACAAGCAAGCAAGAAGCAAGTTGGTCCGTCGACTTAAAAAATAAGTTATACTTAGGAATTTATAGGATTATTATTCAATTGTACAATATATGCTAACTAAATAGTAATAAATAAAATAGTTTTGGTAATAATATAAATAGTTTACAAAATGCAACAAGTATGTGCCTAACTCTTGAAAAATAATTGTTATCAAACATTGTTAATTTTTAAATTATAGCTACATACATATGGACTACTTACTGAATTTCCTTTTTCAGGTTCTTGTAACACTTTCAAGTGGCTCGTACCAAACTCTCGTTGGACAAAATGCTTTCCACGCAGTATCCCAACCAACTGTGTCCAGAGTTGTTTGTCAAGTTGACACCATCATGAATAGGGTTGAGATATTAAAAAAATATGTTTATTTCCCTCTGACAAGAGAAGCAAGGAACAAAATTAAACAGAGGTTTGTACACTTATAATGCAATAGGAACATCTCCGTTTCAAGACAAGGTAGGTCTATCAGTTATTTAGTTATATAATGTACATAATCTTATTGTTTCAGCTTTTACAATAAATATAAACTTCCGGGGGTGATTGGATGTATTGATGGTACCCATGTTGCAATACTCAAGCCACATGACCATGAAGAGTGATATGTGAATCGTAAAGGCTACCATTCTCTGAATGCCATGATTGTGAGAAACTTTTATTAGTACCTATTGTTTTGTACTTGTCATCATTAGACAATGTCCTCTCATCTCCTTCCACCAGTGGATGTTTAGTATATATATTTATAGGTATAAGGTATTTATTTATATGGGTCCTAGAATTAGTATTTAACATCTGTTACTATTCTTAAGTTACTTGAAATAAATGAATTTATTATTATTACCTTACATATACTTAATAATGTGAATTTCATAATATAGGTCTATTATGTTATCTAGAATTATTAATTGAAAATATATTTGAGATGTTAAATATTTACTTTTTTGCAGATCTGCGACAATGATCAAATCATTGTGTGTTTGGACCCAAGTCATCCTGGGTCCAGACATGATTCAGCTATATGGAATGAACACCCCTTGAATGTGTATAATCCAACAAGACTGTAATAATATTAACACATTGGCGGACAGTGAACGGCTATAGGCGTTGTGACAATAAAAAAATCTGTTGTGTCCGTTTTACTGTCCACCAATGTGTTAAAAGGCCTATTGGATAACCCTCCTCTGATCAGGAAAAGTAAAATTGTCAGCTGGGAGAGAAGTTTCATACATTAGGTATAGTACTTACTGCACCAAGTCCTCGAGTGGGTTTATTTGAACGGGTAGTGGCTCATTGTTGTCTGGAGCTGTAATTGCCATTAATTTTTGTTCCAAATTACTTAGTGGAAAATCCTCTTTTGGACCACCTCCTGTTTTTTTTGCGCTAAGTTGCGACTTTCTTGCTTTTGATTTGGTCCTACATTTGTAATCGGTGTAGAACTGAAACAAAATAGATATAGGTGAGTAATATTAAATTGTTGTAGGTAGGTATAAAACAGAAATTCATAGGACCGAAAGACCCATCGTAGATGTGTATGAGTATACTTACTTTGTTCCATTCTTTCGAACTTTTCAATGCTCCTCCTTCCGAGTTTAACATGTGCGTTAATTTGGCCCAAAGCCGCTGGGAGAGCTGTCGCCCTTCTTTTGACCGTACCCTTCCGAGGGCCAAGTCGACGTGCTCCTCCATGAATTCTAACATTACTTCAATTTGACGACACGTTACTTGTTTGTTGTTCATTTTGAAACTTTTCCTTATGTATCGCTTTAAGAAAACACCGGATCCGCAGTTGTTTTTTTTTTTGTTGACCAAAGTCCAAATTTGTGGATTGATTGACAAGTTTTTTACGAACTTTGTAGTAGATACGTAATTCTTTCGTCCAATACATTAAAATATTGGTTTTTGCTTGTTTTATGGGTTATAACTGTTTTATAAATGTGTAAAAAGAATAAAATATGAGTAATTTAACTATTTCTGTAATTTATGAGCCAAAATTCGATCGCAGTTTAGTTTTGGTTTAGTTCAAAGATTTATGATACCAGAATACCGATTTTGGACTCGACTAAACTCGAGCGTAAGCTTAACCAAAACGTAATCGTGATCGACTAAAAATACGAGAATTGCACTACTGATCGTTGTTAGTACAGTAGTGCAATTCTCTTATTTTCGTCTACACCAAAATAGTCCCAACTTAGTCCAAATGCCCGTTTTCGTATTCTCGTGTTACTGTCGAATTTCGATCGTACGTCAAACAGCTCGGATTCGCATTCGATCCGTGAGAGGGGTCCCAGCGTATGGTGTTAAGTGTTAAAATAAAATGAAGGGCTAACTGGCAATGAAAGATGAACTGTTCTCGATACAATGTACGTCATGAACAAGCGAGAGTTATTGATGACTCTTTTGGATTATAAAAAAATAACAATACACTGCGTGCATTGTAAAATTACACAAAAGAGGTTTTCTATACTTGTAATACCAAAAAGGTACTGTTTAATAATATATTTTCAAAGGTTTACTTTACATAAACGTGAATAGAGCTTTCAATAGACTGTAGGGTTGGACTGTAGCTATTTGTTGTTGTACAGTCGAACCAACTGAACCGTGAGCCGATTATTCTTCTAACATCGTAAATGTAATTAGGTGTTCTTCGCTATCATGCGCATTGCACTTAGTACGTTTTAAATATGAATAACAATACGTCATTCCAGGTCAGAGATCTGTGCAATTATAACCTTTGTTATCACGGCACTAGATATATGTTAGACTAGCTTTTGCCCGCGACTTCGTCCGCGGGGCGAGTCTTTTATAAAGAGAGATCTTTGTCTATGTTGCACAAAAGTTTAACCCTTAAACAAACAAAGGAAAGTATATTGCCACTTGACCAACACATACTTTGAACCTTATTGAATGTCTTCGCTGGTATCAAAGAATATAAGGTATGTAACACTACAGAACACATACCTATTTAAACATTAAACAATAATTTGCTGAGTCAGTGATGAATGAATATGAATATAGAAAATGTACGTCCCTATTCCTCCACCTTCAGTACATAAGTAGGTAAACAAACCACGCACAAACACATCGCAATTTTAAATAGAATTCACGTATTTTCGTATTTTTTCTCGGTGTGTATCGAATAATGAAAGTTGCCTTAAAAAATAACGTTTTTTCTTGGAAAAAATTTGCTAAGATATAATTAAAAATTTGAACCTTTAACTCGCGGTTATTTTTTTTATATACTAATGCATTCCTGCTATTCCCGTTACCAATGGAATTTTGGAAAATATAGACAAAGTCAAAGTCAAAGATATGACTGAACTTTGCATTTACTAAGACGCTGTAAATTTAAAGATACCCATATACAAAAAAAATCAAGCCTCATACGCGCGGTATTTGTTTTTCTATACAAAAGTTTTCACGCTATTCCCGTTCCCATAGGAATTTTGTAAAATTTAGTCACGGCTTATATTTGCATTCAGTTAGGTATAATGCATGTTAAATTTCAAGTCTCTAAATTACGCGGTTTAGATTTTTTCATTCAATATTTATCCCGTCAACTCCCGTTCTCTCGTCAACAACCATGTTAGATTTCAAACTTAAAATTTACGCGATTTCTCATATAAAAGGTTTCCGCTAACTCCGATTCCCGTGGGAATTTTGCAATATCGCGTTGCAAGTAAGCTATACGTTAATTAAGGTACCTGCGTAACTAATTTCAATCATCTGTCTTACGCTGTTTATTTTTTTCATACAAAAGTTTTATCCCGTCAACTCCTGTTCCCGTAGGAATTACTCAAAATAGAGCCAGAACTAAACTTTATATTTCCTAAGGTCCCGGGCCCGTTGGTGTAGTGGTCAGCATGTCTGCCTCTGCTCCGTAGGGTCGTGGGTTCGATTCCCACCGCTGGCAGGTATTTAGGTTATGAGCTTTTAAGTACTTGTTGGATGTGTCTGGGTGTTTTATTTATATAAGTATGTATTTAAAAAAAAAAAGGTATTTAAGTAAGTATATTTCGTTGTCTGATTTCCATAACACAAGTGCTTTAGCTACTTAACATGGGATGAAGGCAATGTGTGTTGTTGTAAAATATTTATTTATTTATTTATTAAGGTATGTGCATGTTAAATTTCAAACTTAAAATTTAAGCGATTTCTCATATAAAAGTTTTCCGCTAACTCTTATTCCCGTGGGAGTTTTGCAATATCGCGTTCCAAGTAAGCTATACGTTCATTAATGTACCTGCTAACCAAATTTCAATCATCTGTCCTACGCGGTTTATTTTTTTTCATAAAAAAGTTTTTTCCCGCTAACTCCCGTTCCCATAGGAATTTTCGAATAGCCTGTTGTACCAAAGCTTTAAGTGTACTAAGGTACCTGCATCCCAAATTTCAAGCGTCTACCTTGAGCGGTTTTGATTTTGGATACAAATGTTTTATCCCGTTAATTTCCGTTCCCGTGGGAATTTCGGGAATTCCTTCCTTAGTGCACCCCTACGGTACCTAAGCTACGTCCGTGCCAAATTTCAAGACGCTGCGTTTAGCCGTTTGGGCTGTGCGTTGATATGTCAGTCAGTCAGTCAGTCATTCAGTCAGCTTTTCCTTTTATATATGTCGCAAGGAAGCCGATTATAAATAAACCAAAATGGAACTGTCTATTCAGTGGGCGAGCTACTAGGAGAAAAAGGAGCAGATACGTAGTAAAACTGAACACTTATTCTCAGTAACTAACGGTTTAATTGTCAAAATTAAGTACAAGTAACGTTTATAATTAACAACACTATTTATCAGGAGACGTAGCGATTCGTTGATGTCAGCGCGAAGGCCGCCCTGGAAAAATATGGCCGCCTGCCTTCACCCACGCTTCGCTAGCACGTTTTCCCCCCGCGCTTGTCTCTGATTGGCTGTAGTTTTGACGGATATTGCTCAACAGTAGTCAAAAAGGCTTCTTTTGTTAGTAGTTGCGACGAGTGTTCTTTCCGGAAGTCAAATTGCGCATGTCGGCGCAATTGTGTTGTTAATTATAAACGTTACTTGTACTTAATTTTGACAATTAAACCGTTAGTTACTGAGAATAAGTGTTCAGTTTTACTACGTATCTGCTCCTTTTTCTCCTAGTAGCTCGCCCACTGAATAGACAGTTCCATTTTGGTTTATTTATAATCGGCTTCCTTGCGACAAGTGTTCTTTCCGGAAGTCAAATTGCGCCGACATATATTTAGATTTAAATTTGACATAAGTTGTCACTGTTCTGTTATATTTTTCTGTGTGTTTGGTTTTTAGTTTTATCTTTCTATTTTATTCCTTTTACACTAATGTCTCAATAAATCCTTTCGATACAAACTTCTCATCTTTAATTTCGGCGGTGGACCTGTGACCCTAACAGCTATACTTATTATTAAGATCGCTGGTAGGGTCACAGGTTGTATTGTTATTCATATTTAAAACGTACTAAGTGCAATGCGCATGATAGCGAAGAACACCTAATTACATTTACGATTTTAGAAGAATAATCGGCAAAGTGAATGAAAGCGTGTTACATTTAATACAACACAACATTTTCTTCAAGCTAAATCCCCATTTATTAATGTAACACGCTTTCATTTATAAATGGGGACTGTGATAAAGAGAGGGAACGAGATTGAATAATTATGTATGGTGAAAAGTTTTAGTGTTAAAATTAAATATATTTCTTTTTAGAGTTAATTTATTTTTATCATTTTATAAACAAATAATAAAAGCTTGTTTTTATAAAGGTTTTTTTTCTTTAATTTTTAAAACTTTTACTCTAATACACAAATATCTCTTTTCATAAAAGACACGCCACGCGGACGAGGTCGCGGGCAAAAACTAGTCGTTAAATAGTAGAATTACCAATTTTATCAATAGCAAAACATATTATTTTAGGCTTAAACTTTTAATTTACAAAATACAAAACAGCTAATTAGGTAATGTTGTTCAAAGCAGCCTCAGGCTCTATCCCTATACCTCTAAATAGGTGTGTCGGTGTTTCACGTTACGTTGTCTGTAGCCGGTGGCTTGCGATTTGATTAGGTCTTTCTTTCGTAAAATTGAAACACACAACGGACCCCTCTGTACTTAATACCTTACGGCCTGTTAATCTTTTTGCAGTCAAAGTCAAAATTCTTTATTTCATCGTTATAAGTGCTAAAACATACAGATATACAGTAGCATAACACAAAGCTCGATGAACGTCATTTATGACTTTAAAACAAGTCGTCCCCGGTTCGAATTAATTTCTTTTACTGGCCAGAAGAAACTGGCATCTTTTCAAATCGCCAAGGCTTACTGCTAAGTATACTTAACATAATCATGACCTAATACTAATTTGATGCAAACGTGAACATGAACAAATGCTTGATGGCCGGATACATGCCTGACTGGTGAACAGCTCAAGGGCACTATATGATATTAACATTAAATAAAATAAAATAGTTCCCCTGTGGGTTATGTAACTGAACCCCTC
>SJJU01047974.1:0-10010 GCA_012932125.1 Conopomorpha cramerella
CGCGATCACATTACACAACTCTCATGACTGTTCTTTTAATTCCAGTCCGCAATGGAAGCTCTAACAAACTACCAAACGAATCAAAGCAAGATGGAGTTACAGAAGCGAGCAATGGAACAGCAACTAGCCTTACTGTCTAGATTCATATCTGTGACGAATAAACAAGAGTTACCAGCTGAAATTAAGAAAATAATACAAACATACAACAAAAAACAATCGTTCGGCAGTAAAATATTTTCAAAACACATCAACGAAAACGACGAAAACAGTAAGAAGAACTTCAAAACAGGCGTCAGTGCACCGAATCTATTCGCCAAAATTAACAAAGATGATATATTAAACGCAATGAACAAGGAACGCAGCAAAGTATCGCCGGAAACGGACAGAAAACATTTCCTAATGAAGAAATCGCAATCTGTTCACTCCGGTCTCATCGCTAATCCAAAACCCAACACTCTGAAAGTGGTCGAGGAGAATACTGAGTTTGAACGACCCAATGAAAGTTACCGTAGGGACAGTCTCATATTGGAGAATCTAAAGGAATTGAGCAAGAAAACGAGCGGAATATCAAACACACAGCAGATAAACGAGGAAAGGTGGTTCGAAAAGCAATTGAAGTTTAATTTCGACGAGAACCTTAAGAAAATCGACGACAAGTTAAACCAATCGTCAAATTCCTATATCGATGACATTAGTATATTTCAGAGCAGGAAAAGTGTATCTTTAAACATTAGTAACGTGAATAAATCTAACGATAAAAATGCCAAGTCTAATGACAGCGGTTTCGCGACGCCAATGACGCCGAACGACGATAAAAAGATCGACAATGTATCGATAGTTTCCCATCCCTTGAGCGATTGCGATGTCGATATTAAATTGGAATCTACTACGCTGAAACAGATTAGGCCTATCGCTAAGAATCATTAGTCGTTCACTTGTGAGTGGGGATATAAAAATTGAGTTTTGGAACTAATGGGAATTTTAGTACTTCCATATTTGTCATTGATAGTTAATAAAGATCCTATGTATACCTACAAAATCAGCTCGTTTAAAGTTACGTTTTGGAAATAATGGGAGTCTCATTAGTTCAGTTACGGGTTTGTTTGTTCATTCTTATGCATAATTACTACATTTGTAGATGTGCATGATGGACTCAATGAAACTATTTGACAATTAATAAGTGATTGTTATATTATTGCAGTGAGATTATTTATATTTATTTTAATATTCAAAATAATCTAATCTGCTTATAGTCCTTTAAAATTGTACCCGATTTTATTTGGCACCACTGGCCCCAGGGCCAAATTATAAATCTACGTACTGCCAGTTAATAAAGCTTCCTTTTTAAAATCATTTTAGTACTAAATAAAATAAACTAAACTCATTTTTTTTTATGTGAATGTAGTATCTCTAGGATTCAACAAATAGCTTAGCCGTTTGAATATTGAATGTTAGCCCTAAATTTTAGTACAGTATCTATGATTAGTGTGGAAACGTTATGCAACAAAATTTTACTAAAATGTTGATTTAGCGTAGATAAATTCTCAATAGTCCCAATTATGGAACTGATGGGACTAATATACAATCGGTGTATTTTTTTAGTTTCTAAGGAGTTATAATATTTATTAATTAATAATGCTTAAAATGTGAAATAAGTTTAAATCACTAGTACTATGTGCAAATAAATGTTTTGTCCGTAAACCCAATGAACAAGTGTGCTCCATCGCTGCTTAACATCAGGCAGGATGCTGGTCAAACGCTTGTTCCTAGTGTATTAAAAAATAACTTTTAATCAAACAAAGGCTATTATACAATTGAACAACACATACTTTGAACCTTATTGAATGTCTTCACTGGAATTAGGTATCTAAAGATTTCAGAGAAGATATCACATAAGGGACACTTGCCTATTTACACAACAAACAGTAAACAATAAATTAACCAAATCAAGCTTTACAATTAAAAGCTACATTTTATAATAAACTTGGGTTACACCTGGGTTTATGTGATGGAGTCGGTAATTAGAATAACAAACGTCAATAGAGTCCAAAATCCATCAGAAAAACACCTAACCTTGTCTGATTAAGGGTTAAGTAAAAAAAAATAAGTAAAGCTTCCCAAAAATCACTTGTTCAGAAACGCGTGCCTACATAGTGTATAAACGATTAAAACTGCCATTTTAACTTAGTTTAGTAAAATAACAATGGCACAACATTTAGAGCAATATTTTGAACATTTTATTGATGAAATGTAGGAATAATTTACTTAAATATTCTGCTAATTGGAGATAGAAAATATAAATGAAGTAACATAAACATATTATCTAGTCTTTCCGTATGCTTAGAGGACACGCATATATACACACATCAAAAGTGTCTAGGGATCAAGAACATTTTTAGCTCAAAAAAAAAATCTAATTTATTTAAAAAATATCTAATCTTCTGGATTGGTCTCGGACCTAATTCCCCATGCCTGTATCAATGAGTTATCACCACATTTTGAATAAATTATGAATGAATTCAGTTTTTGTAAAATATACCTCTATTCTTGATTGCAATCTTCTACAATGTACTTGATCCCTAGACACTTTTGATGTGTGTATATACTTTTCTTGAATCGCCATCTCGCTTTCCATTGTTCTAGTTATGTTGTAACTGTTGGATAGTGAACGACAGATTTAAACAAGTTTAAAATGTCTCAGTAGCAAAAACAACTATACTGTTGGAATCTACTGCTATAATTATCTGAGTTAGAAAAATTTTGTCCGGGTCATGACTCCGAATTCAGCCTGTATAACTCTGACACCTGTTTTCGGTGGTGGTGTTGACGTCTCGAGGAACTCTAGCTACTCGGCAGTGGCGTGCACTGGCTTTTACGACAAGGTAGGCAGTAATCCCCAAGTATTGACACCTATGTTAAGGTAACTTGTCTTTACGAAATATAGGTATATATAGTCACCCACAAAACACAGGACTTTGTTAGCCTATGTCGTGAGAATAACATAAAAGGATCTTGCAATAACTCTATTATTAGGTCGGGTAGCCAAAATACTAAGTTAGGCAGTGTATTTTTGCCTATATGGTGTGCACGCCACTGCTCTATGCAATCTAAATTTACTTAGGACGTTGGGCGTTTATCCCCACTTGTATCCTTTATCAGTACCTTTTTTGGAGCAAAAACGAAGCAAGTTTACTTCAGAAAGGATCTGACAAAGGAACTACTGGGAACAAACGCATTGGTTTGGTAACTAAGGTTGGTATTTAGAGTCGTAAGAAGTAGTTGATGTAAGTCTCAGAACTGTTCAAATGCTTTGTAATCTCAGTCTCAGTAAAGAATTTGTATTCACAAAACAAGTCAAATCGGGTTCTCAGGACTATCTCTGCGTAGGATCGAAAACAGTTTGATCTGTGGCAAGGAGCCTTCAAATAATTTCTTGGTCTGTGGTGTGCCGTTTGACAGTTTGAATTTGGATGAATCGAAATTAAGAAAAAGAAGAAAAATTAAGAACTGACAGTAGTGGATAAATGATAATCAGTTGTAGTATAAAGTTGTAGATTATTGATATCAATCTATTACTTAGCTCATTAAGATCAGCTGAGTAAACTTACAAAATTGACTCTGAACAAAAGACCATGCTGTTTTATATTACAACACAAATACAATGTACTCACAACTTTTTTTATCCCTCAACGGGCTAAGAATTTACCAACACTTCATCAAAAACTTATCCTATTCTTCTTAATTTAAATTAAATAAGATATTTAAATATATTATGTGAAATTAGATGGTTATTTTCATCAAGTAAAAAGTATTACAACGAATGTTGACGAAAGTTACAAAATATATCATTAAATTTTTTATTCATTTATTTTATTCCAAGAATCCCGAAGGATTACCAAAAACTATGTTCTTGTTCGCCTTTTTAAATTGGGAGTTAGGGGTATTAGAATTATAATGAATTTATTAATTCGTAAAATAAACGTTTGACACAACAAAAAAAGTATTTGTGACTCAACAGTTCTATAGTAGTTAATTATGTTGAACTAATTAATGGTACTGATGGTCCGCTACTTTTGGTTTAGTCTCAGTAGTTCGGTTATTTCGTCCGGTAGATAACGTAAAATATACTTTATTTCGTGGTGTCTAAGTAACTAATCAATTTGGCACCTGTCATAATGGATTCAACATTGAAACGACCCTTCTTCTGTAAACATAAAGGTTAGCTTTTGTTTAGCACCGAACCGAATTTACCGAAAAACTGAGTCTACACCATTGTAAACTTCATTAGGTTCAGACCCCATACCATAGGGCCTATAAGCAATATTGTTTAAACTGTGTGACAGTGACAATGTTATACCACACCACACGTCTAGCGCTATCCCTCTCACACAGCGGGAACAATATTGCTACAAGACCTCATGGTACGGGGGCAGCACTAACTATGAGACACACCAAGGTATACTGCGTGTAAACCCCGAGCAATGTTCTTAGAAACGTTGTTGGGTTTGTCAATATGAACAACTTTTACTATGGCGATAATGCGGAAAAAATGAAAAAATATCCATCCCCATGATGAGTCACGAAGCAAAAAAGAAAATATATTTTGTATGGAGGTGAAAAAAATATTTTTATTTCCCCTGTCGCCATAGTAAAAGTTGTTCATATTGACGAGCCCAACAACGTTTCTAAGACCATTGCTCGGGGTCCAAATTTACGAGTTATCATCATTTTAATTATGGATTGATCTGTATGTGTAATACAAAATAATTAAATGGTTTCAGAGAAGTCGGTCCTTGACTGAAAATAAGTACCTACCGTTCATTAGGTTTCGGAATATACTGAATAGCCTGTTGTTTTCTACTTCTATCCTTTTCTGGTAATATGTTACATGAGTGAGATAGAACTAAAAAAATCAGTCTGTAAAATTTATTCTACAAGCTACTAAGCTGGTAGGTACCGATAGTTGAAATCTGTGGAAGTTTTAGGTAAAATAAATATGTTGTCAATAAGAGAAAGTGTGTAATTTCTAAGAATAATAGCACAAGTATTAATTGCACAGTGTGTAGATTTTCTGCTTTCTCTTACTATGCGATTATAATGAGCTTATCCTTGAAATAGTTGAATTATTAAGGCCATTTTTCTTTGAAAACCCCTGAGAGTTATAGAAATGAAAAATAAGTAGAAATGTTGCTCAAGTTATGTTTTATATTGTACGCTTTTTGGCCTAGTCCCAGTAGTACAGTTATTTTGTCTCGTGGTTAATTGAAAATATACTCTAATTTAAATGTAAATTAGCATGTGTCATAATAAGTTTTAAATTAAAATGGTCCTTCTTCTGTACAAATAACTTTGTTTAAAGGTTGACTTTTGTTTAACACCGACCAAAATTGCTATTGGGACTAGGTCACTTTTTCTGTTAATTTGTAGTTCAATTTAGTAGCCGTAATATATAATGATATTTGTCAAAACGTGATATTCAATCGTTATGTGATATGTTAAATAAACATTTTAAGAATCGAATGTCGGTTGTTTATTTTTAACTAGCGGCCCGCCCCGACTTTGCACGAGTCCTTTCACTTCACGCCTTTTAATCCCAAAGCGGGGTAGGCGGAGACACTTGCTACAGCAAATGCCTACGGTTCACCGAGCGTATTTAACCCAATGTGAGCCCATCGCCGTTACAGGGTTCACACACCTTGTGATGTGCGGGTTTCATCACGATGTTGTCCTTCACTGTACGAGCGTTGCGTACATAGGCTCTGAAAAAGAGTCCCATTGAACACGTCCAGTAGCCGGACTCGGATCCCGGACCTCCCGGTTACAAGTCAAGTATCCGATCAACTGGACCACAGACGCTCTTCTTCGCACGAGTCCAATGCTGATACTATGTGTTTCCCTAAAATTTTTTGCATACCTGAAGTCACTCTATGTATCAAAAATGTAGGTTATTCCTGTACGGATCTAATAAATAATTTGGGATAAAATTCGTCGCCAAAATCGAGAGATTTCTTATGCGACACTTTGTTATAGCGTTTGAACTGAGAGCATCCTTCATTGAGGCATAACTACTTATTCTATCAGAGCTTTTAGAATTATTTAAACTACAGTCGTTTAAACTACAATCTGCTCTGTATATGTCCTTTTGGGGCGACCTGGGACTCAGTATAAGATAGGGATAAAATAAAAGATATTTAAAAGTGTATTCAAGGTAAATAGATTTTATTTTTAAATGTTTACCTAAAAATAATGTTTTCATACACGATAATATCGAATATAGGCAAAAATCTAACATGTTAATTAATTCAACATTAATATGTCTGATTCGTTGATTCCGTGCAATGATGTTTTGTATTTCTTAACTTCCCGTTACTAACGCATTTTATTTTTAGAAATTACGTAGATAATCTTAACTATTTTACAATAATAAAATTATAAAATTATAGGCATCATCATGTTAAATAAGTAATAATATAATTTAGCGATTATCTTTTACAGTTGATTTCAAACAATAAGAAAATGAACGCTCGTTTCGTTCCCCTCTGATACAGTTGTTAAACTGAGTTGTTCAACTCGTTGAACAAATTATACATTTCTGTAACGTTTGACCAACTGGTTGAACTAGTGATGCACACAAGTTGTACAACTGTCCTAAATAATGAATAAAATACAAATAAAAAATACCGATTTAAAACCAAATAAAAAAAATACACTTCACGCCTTTTAATCCTAAAGCGGGGTAGGCAGAGGCACTTGTTAAAGCAAAAGTGCCAAGGAAATTTCGGATAAGAATTTTGTATTATTTGTAGTTATACAAACATAATAGAGGTGTATCATATGTTGATCCAGTTGAACTATTCAGTTCAACAACTGTATCAGAGGGTTTCGTTCGTTTTCTACAACGGTCTCCAGTTGCATGCATTGGGCTGGGTAATTCCCATTTGTTCCATAGAAAAAGACGTTATTGAACAACGGTAGTTTTGTTCGTCCATTTCCTTCTCTAGGAAAAGTGGGAGAGCGAAACTTGTTCTATAGAAAATATGGGAATCACTCCGTTCGAACTACAGTAACTTATTTTTTTATTCATTATGTGGAATGCATAGGTAGTTATGCCTATACTTGCTTAAATATACCAATATAAGTAATTTGTGTATAACCTAATAAATATTTTATAGTAAAAAATAACACAGACGTACAGATAATTTTATGTTTAAATTTAAAGAGAAAATGTTTTTACTAACTTTTCGTAGTAAAAGCGGTTAATTAGTACAAGTATTGTCACAATGACAAAACAATAGTTCATTGTTACATTTTACTTTAAAATTGTCTTTTCTTTTTTTTTAATTATTCTTAGTGTTTAAATTAATTATAACCTAAACTACATATAACAATCCTTTTGTTCCGTTTCTAGATGAATACCTAATAATTACTTAAAATAAACATTCCGCAAAAAAGCTTACAAACGTACTAATTTATCATAATTTAAAAAATGGAAGGTTCACAAAGGGCCTTTACAGCTGTAGGTATTATCTACTTTTTCCTGTAAAAGAAAAAACAATGTAGAATAGAATTAGTTCAAAAAACTAACATTATTTTCAATTAAATATGTGGATAAATTACTATCATAAAAGTAAGTACACATTATCACAAACAATAAAAAGGAAATATAAATAAATACCTATTGTTGAGTTCATTGAAATAATTATATATTTTTTTGTCGGTCGACAGCACTCAAAAGTCGGAAAAAAATATATCTCAAGTGGGACATGAAAAATCCACACATAGTAGGTACTTTAAAAAAAAAATGTCTTTTAACTGTACAAGGCATGCCTTTGTTGATAAAAAAAATCACTTTACGCCGTTTAATCCCAAAGCGGACAGGCACTTACTAAGAAAGTACCCACGGGTCACGCGCGCGTAGTTGACCCAACGTGACAGGGGGTGAGCCCCGCGCCGTTATTGGGTTTACACATTATGTGGTGTGCGGGTTTCATCACGATGTTGTCCTTCACCGTACGAGCGTTGCGTTGGGTACATAGCCTCTGAAAGAGTCCCATTGGTACACGTCCAGTATAGCAGGACTCGAACCCGCCACCTAATTCAAATTCAAATTATTTATTTGCATTACCTCCCGATTACAAGAAAAATACCCGACCACTGGAGCACAAACGCGCTTTTATTCTTATATGTTGTGCATAAAATAATCGGTTACATATTTATACGATAAATTCTTAAAAAACTATAAGGTACTTCAACATTGTATAAAATATAACATTATAAATTAACTTATACCTAGCAATAGTAAAGTAATATTAAATATTGTTATATTACTTAATTATAAAGCCTAACTTCTTTTTCAGTTAAATAAACTTTGTTAAATATCCAGGTACTTACTTAACTTGTTTTTTTACAGTGTCAAAAATTCTCCGTTTCTGTTAACGATAAACATATAAAATCTATAAGTAAATAAAACATAACATTCCAAAAAAAAATACACCTGGAACAAATGGGACTGCAGTCGCATCAGTTCCAAAAACATGTCTCATTAGTTCGAAAAATATTATTTCATGATGACAATCTGGCGTTATCTATTGTAACGCAGCCGTTGCACATTAATTTGTATCAAATAAAATTACTAATGTCATCGCCAAAATCTTCTATATGTGACACATAAGACCAGTGGTTTAGAACAAGATATCAAATCATAAAATACCATTTCAGAATTTATTTTTCGTCAAATATAATAAGTGCCAGTATTTACGCCGTTTAGTGCCAAGTAAATACACAATGGCAGACAATCAAATAGCCAGATGCAACGATTAGATGACCAATCATAACGGGAAATCCAACTTTGAAGAACTGCATGAAGGAGATCTTGTATCCGTGCTGCTCGGCGACTCCTGCGCACACCACGTTCGCGCTCGCGCCGATCAATGTGCCGTTACCTGCACAAGTGGTAAAATAAAAGAAAATTCGGCACGCCATTTAATCCTCTAAGGCTGAGGGTACTTGTTAAGCAAATTACCATGGTTCATCAAATGTATTTAACCCAATGTCATGAATTCTTAGCCTATCCTCTGTACAGAGTATACACAATTTGTGCATACCCTGTACTCGAGTTTTGTCACGATGTTGTCCTTCACCATACGAGCGTTGCGCTGCGTACATAGGCTCTGAAAAAGACTCCCATTGGTGCACATCCAGTAAGCACCCAGAGAGTAGGTTCCAGACTGATTGCAAGTCAAATATCCGACAAACTTGGCCACAGACGCTTGTTCAGAGTTTATAATCTGCTTGAAAAGGGTCAGACTGAGGATGTTACGTGGCTTAGTAGTCTAATTGCGTTTGATCTGAGATATTTACATACCTCCAAGACACGCGCCCAGCGACAGAGCCCACACGAGCGGAGCTAGAGGCAGCTGCAGTGTCGGGTTAGAGCCCAGCTTCGTGACCACGCGGACCATCATCGTGCTGAGTGGGATGTTGTCTACAAACGCTGAGCACACGCCTGATACCTGATTGGAATAAAAAAAAGTAATCTACTTATAAAAATAAAAATTAATCGCCGTTCGTTAGTCTGGCTAAAACTCGGGAACAGCTGGAGCGATTTGGCTTTTTGCGGTCTTGAATTATTCATATAAGTCCAGGGAAGGTTTAAAAGGTGTATTTCTTTCAATACACGGGGTATAAATTCCGTTATCCTTACTACGGCAAAACAAGAGTTTGCCGGGACAGCTAGTCTATATATATAAAAATGAATTGATGTTCGTTAGTCTCGCTAAAACTCGAGAACGGCTGGACCGATTTCGCTAATGTTGATCTTAAATTATACGTAGAAGTTCAGGGAAGGTTTAAAAGGTGTATTTATTCCAATATACGAGGTACAAATCTTGCTACGGCAAAATAAATGTTTGCCGGGACAGCTAGAATATAAATAAAAATTAATCGCCGTTCGTTAGTCTGGCTAAAACTCGAGAACGGCTGAACCGATTTGGCTAATTTTGGTATTGGAT
>SJJU01048161.1:0-12792 GCA_012932125.1 Conopomorpha cramerella
CATCTAAACTAAAACAAAAAAAAAAACAAATACACTTCACGCCTTTTAATCCCAAAGCAGGGTAGGCAGAGCACTTGTTTTAATAAGCAAATGCCCACGGTTCACCAAGCGTATTTAACCCAACGTGACAGGGGGTGAGCCCATCGCCATTATACATATATATTTATATAATATAACCCACGAAAGAAGATCAATTATAGTATTTAGTTCCTAAACATTTTCTGTAACAATTCTGTTTTATATTTTTAGTATAACTATTCGATAGGAATAGTTCGAAATGTGTCGACAGACGCCCATTGCCACCGAGATTGCTCGCCGTAAGCGGCGATGGATCGGCCATACCATTCGAAGAGGAGCAAGCAACAGCGCTGGGATTGCTTTCGAGTGGCGACCAGATCTCGGAAAGCGATCCCGTGGACGACCAGTACACACGTGGCAGCGGAGCGTGGAGAAAGAGTTGAGAGCCGCAGGATTGAGCTGGAGTGACGCCAAGGAGGTTGCCGCGGACAGGAGGGAGTGGAGACAACTTGCAGGGGCCCTGTGCACCAGTGGGTGCCTTAGGACGACAACAACAACATTCGATAGGAACTCTCCAGAGGACGGGCAACAGCGCTTTCTGTGAGTTAAACTACTAAGTACAGCACTGCTATCTCCAAACCGCCTGTCAAGCGATTTTTCGCATTACCCCGGAATTGATCATAGAAATCTTTAGAGGAAGCCCTCCTCCAGCAGTGGACGCTGATACTGATGATAATGTTTGATAGGACATAAGGGTTAAAAAGTAATACTTAGTTTTGACTATATATATCGATGTTGAAAATGTTTTCGAAGTAGCGTCGAAAACTGCAATAAAACTACATGCGAACAAGTAAGGCATATTGTTAGTAGCAAACAACTTAACACAGAACCCGCAGGTTTTTTTTTAACTAAGCCTGAATTGTTTCCCACTGCTGGGCAAAGGCCTCCCCCAAGCCTTCCACTCCTCTCTACTTTGGGCCAGGTCGTCCCGCCATCTCCGCCTGGGTCGGCCCCGTCTGCGGCGTCCGTCGGTTGACACCCAATCCGTTGCGGCTTTCGCCCAACGATCAGGGTCCATTCGACTGACATGACCAGCCCAGATCCACTTCAGCTGAGCCCGCGGGTTTGCTTGTAAGTAATATTTTTCGAAGTGTTTTAAAAAAGTATTAAGTAATCGTCAGATTTTTATTAATGATAATTCGCTCATGTTGTGTACTTTAATTTTGTAAAAACCAAAATCTTCGAAATAACGAATAGCTCTCACTGTTCCTATTGGACCTCCCCTTAATTGTCTAAAAAAATTGTTTACCTATAACTGCTATCGACCACCCGCACCCCGAAGGGACTAAAAACCCACATAGACTCTTCTACTATCTTCAAAATAGAACGTCCCATCTACGCGCAGCGTGCTCTTTGCCCCTGGTAATCTCTGGTAGGTAATGCAATGCTAACATTTGCAGTGTCGGCTCCAGATACTGCGCACCATTGGCTAGAGTTTACTTCTCATTTAAGAGGATTAAACTTTCTCAACAGGAAGGAACGGACGCTCCACTTTTTTCGGAATTAACCTCTTTGCGTTCGCTTTGGAACCGGCGGTAGATGAATAATACAGCGCAACAATAACCAAAAAAAAAATCGAATATTTGTGCACAATATTGGCGGGCCCGTTGGTGTAGTGGTCAGCATGTCTGCTTCTGCTCCATAGTGCCGTGGGTTCGTTTCCCACCGCTCGCGCTGGGTATTTAGGTGATGAGCTTTTAAGTACTTGTTGGATGTGTGTGGGTGTTTCATTTATTTATATAAGTATGTATTTTAAATATATCTCGTTGTCTGATTTCCATAACACAAGTGCTTTAGCTACTTAACATGGGATGTAGGCAATATGTGTGTGTTGTTGTAAAATATTTATTTATTTTTTTACAATGCGTATAAATTACTTTTTCACGGAATATTGAAGAAAAGTGAAAAGTAAGGGACCGGTATTATTTAGTCATAAATATAGATTAAGCGACATGTCAAGACCGTGACATATTGAGAGCTGTAGTCTCTGCCTACCCCTCTGAGAGACAGGCGTGAAGTCTATATATGTTATAAATTTGCAATTAATTGACAAAACAATTTTAATTGCATTTACTTTTATAACAGAGTTTGGGCATATAGAGAGAATGGATGAAAGGCGATTGACGAAAGAGATTTATATGGGTGATGTAATGGGCCGAGTGAGTAGACGTCGCCCCAGAAGGACATATACAGACCAGATTGGTGATGTCCTGGCCGAAGGTGGCGTGAAAAGTACTCGAAACCGTAGGTCATGTATGAAAAGATGTATGAATGTAGATGAAGCGAAAGGGGTATGTCAGGACCGTGACAAATGGAGATCTGTAGTCTCTGCCTACCCCTCTGGGAGACAGGCGTGAAGTGTATGTATGTATGTACAGAGTTTGTGGTCCAGCTGCTCGGATACTTGACTTGAGATCGGAGGGTCGCGGGATACCAATGGGACTCTTTTTAGAGATATGTGCACAACGGAACGTTCGTACGGTGAAGGACAACATCGTGTTGAAACCCGCACACCACAAGTTGTGTAAACCCTATAACGGCGATGGGCTCACTCCATGTCACGCTTAGCAAGTGCCTCTGTCTACCTCGCTTTAGGATTAAAAAGCGTGAAGAACAACAACAAATATACTTCAATACATTACATACAATGCATGGTAAATACACCACTCCTATCAATCGTTCCTGTGCGCGTCAGCAAAAACGAGATGCCGACTCAGCAACTCTGATATACCACTTTCTTTGCAGACGGTACATATTATAAAGTTCCAGAGTCTCATCTTCTGGTAATAATTGTCAGGTATATTTGCAATAGTTTGCTCACACCGAAACAGGAGTCCAATTCTGCTATTGCAGTAGGCCGTAAGAGATTTTTGAAATAATTAATTCATCATCATCATCAGCCCATATTTGTCCACTGCTGGACATAGGCCTCTCCAATTGCATGCCACTGTGATCTGTTTTCGGCTTCTCGCACCCAGCTTCTGCCAGCTTTTAATTAAATTGCAAGCTTAATTAATTAAATTGCAAAATTTAAAAAAAAAATTGATTTTAAATGTTCGTGTTGCGCCATTTCATTTGATACCCCACTTGAACATATTAACTTAAGTCAAATTTTTCATCCCCACTTTCAACCCCCATAACTTGTGAGTGGGTGAACCGATTTCCACCAAACATAGCTAAAAACACTCGCCCGTAAAACACCTGCAATACAAAAAAAAAACTAAATTGAATTCGGTTAATTCGTTCGGGAGCTATGATGCCACAGACAGACAGACACGTCGAACTTATAACACCCATCTTTTTGCGTCGGGCGGGCGTTGAAAAATAAATAGACATCTACTGTGGCCTCCTAAGTCCTGAGAACCTATCGATGGCTAGAAGCCAATGAGTAGTTATATTAAAAAAAAAATCAACAATAAAGAGAGTTCAAAAACGAACGATCATTGAATAAAATAGTTTCATCTCTAACGTTTTCATCTATCTGTGATAAATGGGTATTTTTTTAGAAAAATCGTCATTAAAAATGTCTCAGGAATAGGATCACAAGTGATTTATGCCAACAATTCCTGAACCTAGTATTTTACAACAAACAACAACAAATTTCTTTTAAAACTGACTTACTAGGTTTCGATTTTAACAAGCCGATACAGCTTAATATACATTTTTTTCATCAGGGATAATCCCACCACCACCCAAGCACTACCTACCTCTCTCTGTACGGGCCATTCTCTGGAGAGGTACTAGATTTACTTGCTTTAAACTACAGATCTCCATTTTTCACGGTCCTGACATACCCCTTTCGCTTCATCTACATTCATACATCTTTTCATACATGACCTCCGGTTCCGAGTACTTTTCACGCCACCTTCGACCAGGACATCACTAATCTGGTCAACATAATATGTCCTACTGGGGAGACCTCTACTCACCCGGGCCATTAGATCACCCATATAAATATCTTTCGTCAATCGACTTTCATCCATTCTCTCCTATCTCCTCTCGCCCAAACCACCGAAGCATGCTCTTTTCAATTAGAAACTATAATTAACATTAACCTATATTATACCCAGTTGTGCCATACGCGACCTTCGTTCTAGAGATAGGATTTCCTGACCGCTAATAGCAGAAGTTTATCATTTTTACAGACGATTTTACTGAAATTGATCCACTATCATAACAGATTTGGTCCCCTAGCCGCAAGAGCTTCCGTAGGTAGAAATTCCAAACAAAATGAGTGTTCCAGGAATCTCTTACCTTGCCCGGTCTTAAGCAAAGAGCTCAGGAAATGCTACAATAAATCTTCCGTTGGAGCGCACACACCGGCTTCCCTCCGTGTAATGCCTTACTTGAGACAAATTAAAATGTTGTAAGTAAACGTTTTCTAGACTTCCTGCTTACCTGCTTAGTTGGATGCTTTGTGAACTTCTCAGTGCCTTTTGTAAAGCAACGATATTAGCTGCATTATTTTTTCAGCTGCAACTTTCTTATGTTGTTAAAGTTTAAAAATGTTA
Source organism: Conopomorpha cramerella (assembly GCA_012932125.1). Lineage (NCBI taxonomy): Eukaryota > Metazoa > Arthropoda > Insecta > Lepidoptera > Gracillariidae > Conopomorpha > Conopomorpha cramerella. Next base: position 4,590 of record SJJU01048161.1, read on the forward strand.
ACAAATACATAGTATATTTAATTATCTATAGTCAAATAACCATTAAGATAGTTTATAAGAAACTAGCTGTGCCCGCGACTCCGTTCGCGTACATTTCGATTTTTACGAAGCATTAGGTGCAGAAGAACCAATAACATTTTTTATTGCGTGATTGAAAGGGATGCTAATCATATAGTAAGGTGGTAGCAGTCGTCATGATCCTATTGTAACGCTTCTTTGTAAACGATGTTGTGTGTTGTGTTATGGGGAGTGCAGATGTAAAGATCGTTACTGCTGCTCACTCTTGTAAGAAATAAAGTTTTTGGCCGCTATTAAATAATAACACAGAAATACCTGTCAATAATGTAGGTGTATAGGAAAGGAGGATAGGATAAGGAATGGTGTGATAAGAGAAAGTTGCAGTTTAAAAGAAGATGTAGCAATCAAGATTGAATAGGGCATGCTTCGGTGGTTTGGGCATATGGAGAGAATGGATGAAAGTCGATTTATATGGGTGATGTAATGGGCCGGATGAGTAGAGGTCGCCCCAGAAGGACTACACCGATCAGATTGGTGATGTCCTGGCAGAAGGTGGCGTGAAAAGTACTCGAAACCGGAGGTCATGTATGAAAGGATGTATGAATGTAGATGAAGCGAAAGAGGTATGTCTGGGCCGTGACAAATGTAGGTATGTAGTCTCTGTCTACCCCTTCACGCCGGCCTCCCAAAGGGGTCTACATTCATACATCTTTTCATACATGACCTTCGGTAATCGTGGCACACTTATTTTTAGAGAATTTCTTAGGAAACGCTTTTTAAGTAAATTATTATTATGTTACAAAGCTGGACAAGTAAACAGAGACTAGACAAAGACAGTGAAACCTTTCTCTTTTTAATTAAAAACAGCATTAGCAGTAATGTAATTTTTTTTTAAATTATTTTTGAAACAAGCGTGCATTTTACTTAAGGCCCTATTTCTCTTTTTGACGTCATCATCGCTGCATACAAAATCGTTTTCCTATACGTATTATCACACACACATAGACAGGTATACAAAATGTCTGTTTTGATATTAAAAGTGATTTTCGGAACATTGGTGTACATGTCAAATGAAAAGTGTTTCGTTCAAATTTCTTTCAATATTAGTTCGCGTAATACACACATTAACATGGTCTAGGAATATTTCAAACATAATTATCTAAAATCGTAGTAACTTTTTGTTAAGAACTATACATTAAAACATACCTTATTTAATATACGATTTAATCTGATAATAATATTTTGGTTAAATTTAAACTAAAAAAAAACTTAGAAGAAGAAAAACTTCAAACATTACTTTATTTTTTAAAACATCACAACCCAGGGCGTGTCTATTCTCAACAAAAAGGAGCACATTTCAACTGGCTCCCACTTTCCAGGATGTGCCCCTGCCTACAGCCAATCGGCTGGAGCTTTTAGGTATGACGTTAACCCCCAACCTCAACTTTGGCTCCTATATTGAGGCTACGGCTCAACGCGCAGCCAAGAAACTGGGCATCCTCTCGAAGGTGCGACGGTATTTCACACCGGGACAGTTGCTCACATTGTACCAAGCACAAGTTCGATCGTGTATGGAATACTGCTTTCATCTTTGGGACGGATCAGAAAAACACGAGCTCGAGACCCTGGAGGCAATAAAGAGGCGTGCTAGAAGACTTAAAGGTGACGACAGATTGTTTGATGCTCGACTACAAAGCCTAGAACATCCCCGCAAGGTTACGTGCCTATATGTCTTCTATCGGGTGCATTTTGGAGAGTGTGCTACGGAGTTGCATAACCTAACCCCCCATCGCGTTTTTAAAACAGGACAACCAGGAGAACGGCAAAACTTCATCCATACCAGGTGGATATACCTTTAACGCGAACCGCAAGGATGTGGAATGACTTCCCGGAGTCTATGTTTCCTGCGCAATACAGTCTGAAGATCTTCAAGTTGCGGGTGAATAGGTACCTTATGAACAAGTGTGCTCCATCATCGACCACATCGCTGCTTTACATCAGGTAGGATAGTGGTCAAATGTTGTTCATTGTGTTTAAAAAAAACCTGAAGAAAATATTTACACCACGATTTACAAAAAAAAGCTGTGGAGTGACACCTAAGTCATTCCTGACACATCTGCAGCGGTTCTGGATACTCAAAACAAGGGTGTCAATTTTCTGGCCAGTCTTTGTGATGAAGATGCAAGAATAGCTGGATTTCATGCACAATATGTTCAGGGAAATTCTGGAGAGCTCTTTTCTGAAGCATATTCTAAGCATGGTGGTCAGTCTAAAGGTTAGATATTGTGCTGTTGTAACCAATTTGTAACGATACGCGCCATATGTGGACTGGCATTGTTGTGCATTAGCTGGAAATTTGCGGTCATATTGCCTTGTATCCTAACGAGGACCGTTCTACCGTCAAGACAGACGAGTTCCTGCCCAAACCATAACTGTGCCAACTTGATATGAATGTACTTGTTGTGGGTGCTGGAGTTTCAATCATGTCCACTACTCTTAACATTCGTTCCTGGTCAAGTGTCTACGTGACATGATTAAATGAACACCGGAGATCCATTTGACAAAGATTTATAGAAGTTTATGGAGTTTTAATCAAGTCATAAGTTTTTGACTTAGTTTTTCTTCTTCTTCTACTAAGTTTTTTTCTCTTCATCCAAAAGATTATTGTCATATTATTTAGGCTATTTATTAAATGAGGTTTATTTTAATGTACATATAGGTGTTTTAACACAAAGTAAATATAATTTAAGATATTTAGGTTTGATTGAAATGTCCCTAGACCATGTTCATGTGTGTATGTACCAGTTCAATGAATGCCTTGATTTTCAACCGCTGTTATTTAGTTGCGTGAAATCGGCATCAAATTTAGCTTCAAAAATCAAAACGCCAGTCGGTAAATGCCATTTTATAGGCAATTTGCTGCTCGAACTGGTAACATCAAGAAGCTGTACAGGTGCAGCAGATGTCCAGCCGGATGAACTGGAAGGAGTCTAGAAGTTTCAGGTCGTTGTTGGGGTTAGATTGGGTAGGACACATACTAAAAGCATCGGTATTAGGTGATAAGCGGCTATATGGCCCAATAATCCCTTTGGTACCCTACATCCCTTCGGTTGACTTTTTAACCGACTTCAAAAAAAGAAGGAGGAGGTTCTCAATTTGTCTGTATGTATAACGAACTATCACGAACTGGGCGATCACGAAACTGACAGAAGTAAGGTTATTCCTACTTACCCTACATAAATAAATGTTAATTAAATTGTTCGTAATGTTTATAAAATTACAATTAAACAATTCACAAGCATTATTTAAAGGATTTATTATCTTCTGTCTTTCTTCCAGTTGAATAAAATTCTTGGTCCGCTTTCTGCACAGATTTAAACGAGTAGCCAGCTCAACAGCTTAAAACACTTATCGACTTCAGGTTTATCTGACAACACTGTTTTCTAGACTGATTAAATTTTCGTTTTCGACTCTGAAAAAGAAACGGATTATGTTAGTTACTGTATGCCACTTTACACTACAAAAAACGAAAATGAAATTGAACACGATTGTACTCCCATGCTTCATACTAAATGACATAATATTATGCTACCAACGTGAAAATATACCCGATTTTGAGGGTGACGCTTTATTGTCATATGAATTTTATTTGATATGGTTATACGTCAAAGTAAAAGGAAATGGATGTTTGTTTACAGATTTCTTTGGACTCTTTTTGTTATCATCTATATAAGAAAACGACCACGAATCGTACAGAATATAATACTGTCATCAATTCCTGACAAAGAATAGTGTATGAAATATAGGTACTTACTCAGAAATATATCCAAAAAGTGCACTGCACACATACAAATTATTTAGAGAAAAATTGGGCGTGACCGTGCTTCTAGGACGGCATCCAGCCGCGGACTGACGGGGTTGAAGTTGTCAACGCGATGGCACAACAACATTTTTGTATGAGATTTTTTGTCAGTTGAATTATTTTAAAAAATTATGGATTTTTCTGACTACATTTTGAAAAAGCGCTTCTATTTGAATTTAGTTGAAGTATTGTACGATCCGTTCCACATACTCCGTAGCTCAGGGAACAGCCGTAGACCTCTGTGTTGGGCCCCGCGTTTGACCTTTTTTTGGCCAAAATCGTCAAACAGGGTTCATCATTTTCGTATTTTCGGATGAATTATAAATGATTTTTAAAAAAAGCTCTCTATTTGAATCGAGATGAAGAAATGCTCTATCTAATGTGTATCAGCATTTATCGTATACGTGTACACAGCAGCCTGTGTCAGGCCTGCAAAATAGGCAAATTCAAGAATTCCCCCTTAACAATCATTATTAATTCTTGCTTTCACAACAGTGATAGAAGACAGTACGTACAGTCAAGGCTTTTCCGAGAATGAAAAAAAAAATTCAGATCGGTACATTAAATATTCAGAACTAAACTCATTTAAAATTCAGAAATACATAAAATATTCAGAACTAATCTCATTTATTATTCAGAAACACATTAAATATGCAGATCTAAACTCATTTTAAATTCAGAAATACATTAAATATTCAGAACTCAACTCATTTTAAATTCGGAAATACATTAAATATTCAGAACTCAACTCATTTTAAATTCGGAAATACATTAAATATTCAGAACTAAACTCATTTATTATTCAGAAACACATTAAATATTCCGTACTAAACTCATTAATTATTCAGAAATACTGATAATTATAGAAATACTGAGAAATACTAATAATGTTTGATTACATTCATGTGACTTTCAACCTTCGACTTTCAACGTTCGATCAGATTCTTGGCTGACTGTACCTGTTTTTTTATGCTGACTTTCCGACTACATAAAGTTCATCCATGAAAGACAGTGTTTCTTATTAAACTTGTGCCTTTTATTTACTTTAGGGTTACTACGGATCACCGATCAGAGCATCTATTGCGGTTCCATTATGACTACGGACATGGTTTTAATCTTTCTCTCACAATGCAAAACAACTACAACTTAAAAAACCAAAAACACCATTTCCATGACGACAACCAAACCGCAATAAAACGCCTGAACTGAACACCGTTCTAATCATATTAATACCGCCTTGAAGTTAGTGCGAATGGCTTACCTACCTAACACTGAATTTAGCCAAATTGCTTTGGTACCTTAGCACCTTACGACGTGTAACTTCCTACGGGGTTTCGTTGCTACCGACCACACTGGTACGGCGTCCTTTGTAAGACGCCTCAGGCATAGAAATTTCCAATTCATTTGTCACAGGTTCATCGCGGTGTGAAATGGACCGTGTGATGCACCGAACCGGCTTCGCTTGAACACCCTCCGAAGTAGGCTATGATCTTTGATCAACATTCGTATGGTTTAGTTTAGCAAAATACGGTCCTTTTTGGTTTGTGTTACGAGCTGTATTCGCTTGTTGGTGAAGCGTAGTTCTTTTTTCGTGTGTAAAAATGATAGGTAGATAGATACGGCAAACAAATAATGCGGGATGCGTCGAATGTTTTATTAGATATATTGTCCTGATCTATTATATAAAAAACAATTCCACTTTTCGTTGTCATGTTGTAACTCGTATATATTATATAGAGGAGTTATAACTATTTGAGTTATAACGTCAAATAGTTATTATAACATATATATGTTCACGGGTTGTTATATCATGACGGGCCCGTTGGTGTAGTGGTCAGCATGTCTGCCTCTGCTCCGTAGGGTCGTGGGTTCGATTCCCACCGCTGGCAGGTATTTAGGTGATGAGCTTTTAAGTACTTGTTGGATGTGTTTGGGTGTTTTATTTATATAAGTATGTATTTAAAAGAAAAAAAAGTATTTAAGTAAATATATCTCGTTGTCTGATTTCCATAACACAAGTGCTTTGGCTACTTAACATGGGATGAGGGCAATGTGTGTGTTGTTGTAAAATATTTATTTATTTATTATTTATAAACTCCGGGACGGGTGGACCGATTTCGCTGATTCTTCGTTTGTTGTACTTTTTAACGACAGCAGAAGGTTTTTATGAAAGAAAAAAATGACATCCAATGCTGGGCACAGGACACCCTGGAGGTTATACATTTACGAGTAAGTTTATATTATTCATATTAATAGTTAAGACAGGACAACGTCTGTCGAGTCCGCTAGTTGTTTGATAAAAATACACTTCACGCCTTTTAATCCCAAAGCGGGGTAGGCAGATACATTTGCCAAGCAAATACCTACGGTTCACCGTAACATTTATTAGCCTAAAGTGACAGAGAGAAAGCCCCGTTCAAAATGTATTAATATTTAAATTTTTAATACCAGCTGTATAGACGGTATTACCGGTTTATTTCGGTCTCGTAGAAATTTCGCAACCAATAAATAAAAGTGCATGTTTTATTCCGATTTATAAGCCACATTATTGTTTAATTTAAAAATGTGAAATGCAAGAAAACATTTTTTTATAACTGTTAAAATATACCGTGAGTTTTTATGTAATAAAAGTACTGACGAATTGGGGACCTCTACTTTTTTTAAGTCAGTTAAAAACCGAAGTGAAAATTACAATGCAGTAATTTTTTTTTTAAAGAAAACTAACTTTTTTTAATTTCGATAAGAATAAAGAACGGATGGTCACAGTCTGAATTTATGATGCGATTTTTATTTTATAATACAATCAGGATTTTGTGCAAACGGTTCAGAGTTATTGTCTTTCCAGGGGTCATGCAAATACGGGTTAAGTTAGGTCAGAGGTCATTGAGACTGATTGGCTCTTAGTGGTACTTGCCCAAATGGAGCGGAAACTATTTCAAGGCACAAGGCAACTTAGTGGTTCACTAGTTTAAGACTGCATTGGGTTTCAAGGACCTTTATAATAACAACTTGCTGACAGGGAAAACTTTGTTCTGCCATGGGGACTGAGGGGTTGAAAAATAGTCGTTTGCCGAGTTTCAGAATTAAAAAATAAATACACTTCACGCCTTTTAATCCCAAAGCGGGGTAGGCAGAGGCACTTGCTTAGCAAGCAAATTCCCACGGTTCACCAAGCGTATTTAACCCGACGTGACAGGGGGTGAGCCCATCGCCGTTAGACGGTTCACACACCTTGTGGTGTGCGGGTTTCATAACGATGTTGTCCTTCACCGTACGAGCGTTGCGTTGCGTACATAGGCTCTGAAAAAGAGTCCCATTGGTACACGTGCCGTAGCCGGACTCGAACCCACGACCTCCCGGTTACAAGTCAATTATCCGACCAACTGGACCACAGACGCAGAATCACCCGATACAAAATACAGAATTTAACAAAAATCGGTTTCCGAGGAGTTTGGTCACATACAGAGATAACACTAAATTTGTATATAACATTTTATTATTATACACTTCACGCCTTTTAATCCCGAAGCGGGGTAGGTAGAGGTACCTGACAAAGCAAATGCCCACGGTTCACTAAGCGTAATTAACCCAACGGGACAGGGGGTGAGCCCATCACTGTTATAGGGTTCACACACCTTCTGGTGTGCGGGTTTCATCACGATGTTGTCCTTCACCGTACAAGCGGAATGTTGCGTACATAGGCATACAAAAAAATAAACAAAGGTAAGCTCGAGCTTGTCTTTGATTATATTCGCGCCTATATACCCGGTGAACAATATTGAGTTAATATGTTTGAACGGTGCTAATTAACTGTGTGCTCTGTCTACCCCACTTTGGTCTCAAATGACACTTACACCTATTCGCAAAATGAATCCGATCCTCAAACATTTCAACGTCTTGTCTGAAATACAAAAAAAGCGTATTTGAAATCATTAATTGCACAAACGGAGCATTATGAAGGGCCCTCGAGATTTTTCCTGTACATTTTATTTTTGTTCGTTTAATTTAATTCTTAGCTCTTTGTGAGTCATCGAGGCATCTCTTTAGTCGTTCAAATCCTCAATCCTCATAAATATGCGAGCAGTGGACTACCTGCGTTGCTTCGAAATAAACATTGTATCTTGAGCTGTTATTCTGTTTCAAATGTTTGGTAGGCAAGGTCAACTTATTTTATATCTAACTAGCTGACCCAGCAAACGTTGTTTGCTTAATATTCATTTTTCATGCCCGAAAACACGGTTGGAAAGATGTTGTCAAAAAATTAAACCTAGCTAGATCGATTTATCGCCCCCAAATCCCTCTACATACCAAATTTCATGAAAA
>SJJU01048622.1:0-10318 GCA_012932125.1 Conopomorpha cramerella
GTAATGATGATGTGCGAGTATGTGCGTATATGACACATACGTTGAATTTCATACATCTCGGTGCAGAATGCTGAATGGTGTTTAGTTGTGTGTTATCTTTTCATAACTGTTTGCATTACCTGGAGTTTTCACCTATGACAAGAATTATAACGCGTTTTGATTTGTAGAAACATGCTAAATAGTACTAAGTATGATATAACAGCCAATAACAACGCTTATTAGTTTTATTTCGTTTCTTTCTTGACGTGGAAAAAAAGCAAGTAGTAAAAAAAAACAAATGCCACACATAAAACAAATGCAGGAGCTTCTGATAAATTTCCAAATGAACATGTCGATGGAAACTCGATTGACGAGATCATTGCGCTCAAATTCCTTCAGCGGTTAATAACTGTGTGATCAAGTTTTTTCTATAGGAACTTTCAGAAAGTTAAATTCTTGACCAGTGAAGCGCCTTAGATTTAAGGCTAAGCAGCAGTGCGGTTTGCGCAAATGAGTATTTGCCATTTTTATTTATACGCCATTCTCTATTCGTCTACTTTTTTTTGTGTGAGCCCAAGGCATAATGCGTATGATTATATCTTGGTGTTTCTGTAATATATTTTGCATGCGAATTTATTGGCGGGTTGTAAATAACAATAATTTAAAGAATATTGCACAATTCCGACTATTTCATTAAAAATATGGTACAACACATTAACTTAACTAGATATTTTTAAATTAAACGGTAAGATTTTGTAGGGACGTGTCGTACTTAGGTTAAGTTACCTACATTTCTTTTTTGGTAGCTTGACTTGTTTCCCACTGCTGGGCAAAGGTCTCCCCCCAACTCTTCATACATATTAATAAAAATAAAAAATGTCTTAATTTAAATTTGAACTAAATATTTTCAATAAGCCGCAAATTATGTCAAAGGCATCCCGCGTCTACAGGTTAAAGAAAAGGGACCGTTTCATAAGCGAAGTGTCACGAAAGGCTCAAAACGTCTCAAGTTGCCACTCGCACGCCCCTCGCCTTCACTTTTACACGGAAAGGTTAATTAAGTAAACAAAAAGGGGTTAAGCAAAATCAATAGACGCAATTCATTAGTGCTAAGCTGATTGAAAATACAAAATGGCAGGCCGGCTTGACAAAGAGCTGCGCATATTGTTCAGACATATAATTATTAACTCTACGATGCATTGGACTTATAGAATAAGACATCGCGCATCAATATTAACTACGTAATATTTTACTGGTGGATAAAACTTAAGATAAACATTGAAAGAGAATGCTATCTGCCACAGGCTTCGTTAATATGTTTAAAATACGCTAAATGCTATATATAATTGGTACGAATAAAAGTCCGCAAGCCTCTTTTTTTCTTTTTTCCAACTTTCGCGTTGACGCGAGATAACACATAAAATGTAAAAGTAGGTAAGTAGGTGTTTAAACATTAAAAATCTCCAAGAAATCCCTACCCGAGTCCTGTAGCAGAGTACACAGGATACTAGTGGCATTCCCCCGCTGTATGGCTATGCTTATCCTTTGACTTAGGTATAAACTAGCTGTAGGGTCCCCAGAAATACGTAATAGACCACATATTTTCGTAACGAAATGTAAAATAACTGAAGTGCTAAATAAGGCTAAGAGAATTGTCTCTTTCACCATGTGCAACTTTATATATTCATGATTTGTTCTTTCTATGCTTAAAACACATTCCAAAAGAACATCAGGGAATGAATATCGACTCTCAACATACTCAAATGTATTTATGACTGTGTGCTCTTTATTGTTGTAAAGAACCTTTTGGTATCAATGAAGTAGCTAATTACGTGACGTAAAATGGACCTTAAAAGCTAATTACGGATATAATTTGTGTGCTCAGTTCACTGAATAGCGTCTAGCCACTGAACAATAGCACAGAGGGGCCCTAAAATAGAAAAGTAAAAACGAAAGGAATCCTTCAAAGACCTAGAAGAAGAAAATACACGATAATCACCGGAAAGTGCTCTTACCAACCCTTTCACTAATCACCGAGGGGGGTCCGTAAGACCCAGTTAGCCGATAAAAAAAAACCTCCCCATTGGCATTTGTAAAAAGATACTTTTATCCCCTAATCCAGTATCGTCTTCGCGGATTAACACTGTAGTGGTGAACGGGGAAAAATGCAGGTCGTAATCTTGCAAATGGCATTAAAATGTTTCTGACTCAACCCTCTCCGAGTGCGGCGCGATTTTTCAAAGTCGCGGGAAGAAAAAACAGTTTCCTGCGGACGCAATGTAGCGGACTGGCACGTCTTGGGACGCTGGCGATTGCGCTGGATGGATGCATCTTGATACTTTATAAAATAGCTTTGAAGCAATACTCATTTGACGGGCTTATTGGTCTATTACATCAATAAAATAAAAAAAAATACACTTCACGCCTTTTAAATCCCAAAGCGGGGTAGGCAGAGGCACTTGCTTAAGCAAATGCCTCAATAACACAGATTATTATTCTTTTTTTATAAAATATCTCTACGCACAGACGAATGCCAGCGAAGAGGTTTTGTCTTTCTATTAGTATACGCTCAAATTATGTATAAACTCATGTGGTGGTAGGAGCACCTGAGTTAACTACACGGAGATCGTGGAAGCTTATAAAAGTCCGGATATTTAAGAGCCCAATTATTTTTACATACGCATTTTTTTATGCAAATTATAAATTAATAACCACTACCTGTGTGTTGCTTACACTGTTACCATCATCTAGATAAAGATTTGATCGATTATTGATTTTTAGATTAAAGGAGTTTTTGCATTTCGACTTCGTAGTTTATGAACTGATTTTGATTATTCTTTGTTTGTTGGATAGAAGATATTTCAAACATGGTCACACGACAAGGAAATCAGAGTTTGATGATCCAGACCCGAGTTGGCAGGCCAGATAAACCGAGAGGAACATACAGAGTAGAGAAGAATAATAGGGACGCCTTGTAGAAGTCGGTTCTTTTTTTTACAGTTATAAACCTTATTTATTTTGTTTACAGACGTCAGTACTGTGCACCACTGTGCAGTAGTCCCCAAGTATCAAGACATTGTAGTCACACAACACAAAGTCCGCAGCGATTACACACAGTGCACACAAACACAAAGAGTTCCGCATTTTTAACGAACGCAAATCGTCTGGCGAGACCCTTTCTTTGCCGGGCTTTGAGCAGAGGATAAAAATAAAAACAATTTACTACTGTTCTTTGTTTACGAGTGTTGTATGTTTGAAGGAAATTGTAGAGGGAAGAACTTACCATGTTATGTGAAAGAGTAAAATTGTATGTAATTTACATAGCTATCTTCTATGTGGTTTTTTTTCAAGAACGCATCTTTAGTAATACTGCATTAAAGGTCTGTGTGAATATTTCTACAAGTACACACATTTCCGAGCTGAAAATGTAAATCACTATAGCGTGGTATGAATGGGTACATATCGTAGTCCACAAATATACATACTTACACTTTACGCCTGTCTCCCAGAGGGGTAGGCAGAGACCAGAGATCTCCTTTTGTCACGGCTCTGAGATACCCCTTTCACTTCATGTACATTCATACATCTTTTCATAATCTAAAAAATCCGCTCAGAATCCATACGTTCAAAACCAGAACCAAAAAAGAGAAGGAATACATTATGGCAGCAGCAAACAGTGGCCTTAATATCTATTGTATGAACGACAGTGTTCAATGTATGTCCAAGACCGACCTACACATTGGTGTATTGGATCTAAACGTGGAGCACACACTACACACTAGACGCCGTTAAATCCCACAACGGGGTAGGCAGAGGCACCTTGGAAGTATATCCTATTTGTGATACAAGTTACTCACTCCCACTTTCTCTAGACAGGGAACAAAACTCATCTACATAGCTCATCGGAGCAACCTGAAGTGCCAGTGGACCGGCTATATTATCCGTAGAACCGATGACCGTTGGAGTAAACGAGTTCTCGAGTGGTGACCGTATCGGCAAACGGAGTGCAGGCCACCCTCTGGCAAGGTGGTCTGATGATATACGCAAGATGGCTATCAGAAGGTGGATGCGAGAAGCCGAAAGCAAATCACAGTGGCGTGAAATTGGATAGCTCTGTGTCCAGCAGTGGACGAATATGAGGTGATGATGATGATGACTTTTCCTAGAGAATGAAAAGGGCATACAAACAAGTGTTAATCAATAACGTCATGTTCTAATGAATAAACGGGCTACCTGAACTTGCCGCGCCGTATCATGTCAGCCTACTGATTTCCACTGCTGAACATAGGGCTCTCCAAAGGCGCGCTACAACGATCGGTGGAGAAAGGCAAACGTGTCATGTTAAAATATGACTAGATAATAGTTACACAGAATCTAATAAAACCCACAAAAAAAAAAACTCTGATTTATACCTGTACAACACAACACTGCTCCTGCATTTTCTTTTTACTCTTTCCAAAGCATTTTTCTTCGTACAGGGAAGTGGGAGGGTCGCGGATATTGTCTAGAGTACGGCTCGGTTAGGATGGCTATTAAAATTCCTACATTTAAAGTTCTTTTATTGTAGTTTAAAAGCGCTATTTTACGTCGTACTCTTTTTTTTAAAGTTAATGCATGGACTCGACTCTTGGTACATTCAGCAGCTCATAATATATTGAAAAAAAATTGTACGTAAAATGTGTTTTTAACTGCTGTAGCCATAATCATTTGGTGTGGGACAGTTTCTTTTGGTATATCATGAAGAGATTTTATATATTATCGTATTATTTACTAGGTGACCCAACAAACGCTGTTTTGCCAATATACTTACATCATTAACAGAATTTCTCTCCTATTAGATGCATGTGTTGTACATGTAGACCTTCCACGAAAATAACTCTACCCACTAAAGAAAAACTGCATCACAATCCGTTTCGTAGTTTTAATGATCTAAGCATACATTGGGACAGACAGCGCGGGAGGCGACTTTGTTTTTTACTTTACTTTATACTAGTCATGAGTTTATACTATGAATGTTGCACAACGAATGAATTTCTTTATAAGAAGTAAGAGTTTAATTGGACGGATTGATTGCTATTTGATTAGTCAATTCGAACTCAAAATGATGGTAATGAAGTAAATCAATGTAATATGTATTTCTCTTAGAAAAAAAAAATTGCCGAAGTAATTGCTTGTTAACTTGTTGATTAAAACAATTTGTCATACTCCCTCAATATGTATGTATGTATACATATGTCCTTAAGAAAGAACTAATTCTGAAAAAACTGAATAATATAATAAATTACTATCTATAATATAGAAATGAAATGTGGTGTTGAAAGCGCATAGCTCCGGAACGGCTGGACAGACTTTGATAATTCTTTGTTTGTTATGCTTATCAATAATAGCAGATTAATAGTAAAGACAGGACACAACTTCTGTCGGGTCTACAACTTTTATTTTTCTTAGACTATTATGGTGCTGCTGTGCAAGGGCCTCTTGCACTCCCTACTACTATAATAAACTCAAGAAAGATCAAGAAGTTACATCAGTACTTACCACGACGTTTTGTACAGACTAGAGATGCGTTTCTATTAGTGGCGTGCACTGGCTTTTACGACAAGGTAGGCAGTAATCCCCAAGGATTGACACCTTTGTATATTAGAGGTAACTTGTCTTGACCTATCTAATCACCCACAAAACACAGGACCTTCGTTAGCCTATGTCGTGAGTACAACAAAAAAATCTAGTAATAACTGTATTATTAGGTCGGGTAACCATAATACTAAGGTAGGCAGTGTCTTTTAGCCTATAGGGTGTGCACGCCACTGGTTTCTATATAGTTCAACATAATCTAGTGTTCGGAAAGGACTGCCTGTACTGAACCTGTACATTGAATACACTTTAATAATGTATTGTGTTCTCGCAAGTAGCGCAGCATTTGACCGGCGACCGTCTGCGTCGTTCGCACTCACTCACCGAATGAATATTCAACTCCCGATTACGCTCCAACAGCGTACTCAGAGATAATGCGCCCCATTATTCGTTTGTCCCGGCGCCATTCAATATTCCGAAACCTCTCGTAAAGAGTTAACTGTCTCCGAAGCTAAGATTAAGGTGGCTTATCTTAAAAAGCTTAGCCCTAATTGCAAAATGTTACCTCTCGCATCGATAGCAGAATTCAGAATAATACGTGTATTACGGGCCTTGGTATTTGCGACATAAAACGCTCGGTAATTTATTCTATTGCTGAAAGGGTCGGGCCGGGGTGGGAATTACCCAAGGTGGGTGTTAAAGGGTTAAGCCGAATATACGGGGCAACGGCGGCGGGGCGTCGGGAAAGTTTCTTAATTTATGCGCTTAAAAATGTCAACTGGAAATTATGACGCGGCGCTCATTTCCTAAATATCCAACCAGAGGTTTTTAAAGTCAACTTTGGTGCGGATGACATAACGTATGATGAGATTTTCCGCAAATAGATAGAAAATTTTAGCAAGAAAATTAACAAATTTAACATTTTTATAGTATTGTTGCTCATTAACTATTGCTCTTATAGATTGTAATAGATAAATTAGACATTAGGGATATACATGTGTTTTAAATTGTAAATCAATTTCAATTTAATTTCCAGTACGTAGGTAAAAGATAATATCAGAAATCAAGAAATAATTTTTATTTCATTTTCTAAACTGTTGTGCTCTCCGACAAAATCGTTTACCAAACTACGAGCTCTATAAAAATAGTTAACATTCACTCTGACGAACGTAACAAACTAATTGTTCCATGTATGTTATTCTGTGTATGGTTCTAAATATATAAAAGGAAAGTAAAAGTAAAGTAAAAGTTAAACGTAAGTTCTTGAAATTTGGAACGGGCGTAGCTTAGGTACCGTAGGGGTGCACTAAGAAAGGAATTCCCGAAATCCCTACGGGAACGGGAATTAGAGGGAAAATCCTGTTGTATGAAAAATCTAAACCGAAGGTAGACGCTTGAAATTTGGGATGCAGGTACTACTAAACTACGCGAATGAAATCGCGGGGCGTCCACTAGTATGGTATACATGGTGGTTCTAAATTATATTACATGTCACACGAAACTTGACAGATCTTTTTTGGCAACACGCACACTGCTACAGAAAATATATGCGTTGGCACATGAGCGCATGTGAAACCTCTGTTTAATTCTCTAATCTGTAATCATCTTCACCAGGTATCGCCCACCAGCTAGCCGGCCTCCCCGGCGGCGAGTGGGGCGCCCTGGCCCGCCACTACCCGCCGCCCATGCTGCCCGGACACACGCACTTCACGCCCCACGTACTGCCGCCGGCGCACGCGCAGCCGCCCCACGTCCCGCCGCCGCCGCCCGAGACAGGTCTGTTGCTTTCAGTTTAAGAGTTGCTTGGATGATAACTATAGAATATACCGTTTTTGTCGGTGTTTTTTCTTAGATTAACAATTTTTGGATAATTGATTGAATTCTCTAGTTACGCAGAAAGAAAGAAAATTCATATATTCTTGCAATTCGATTGATGTAGAGACTAATTACTTAAGTATATGAATGTTTTCGACTTCGTTGTGCCTTTTTACGACGGAACAAACTCATTACCTAGTAGTCCAGTTCTCTTTCTAGTACCACCAAGTATGACGCGAACTAATAAAACATTTTTTTCTCTTGCAACAAAGTAAAAAAATCTTCACATCAACATTTTGTTCCAGACACAAAATTGGACCCAAGTGCATCAGCTCACCCTCACAGCACGACGAGCCCGGCCACCTCCCGGCCATCATCTCCCCAGGATGACGACATCTCTGTCACCGCCTCCTCCTCGCCTCCACCCGACGACAGACCTGGAGCATTCACCTCAGTCACGCGAAGGAAGCCTCACCAGCCACTGCCACCACCCTCAAGTCTTTTCCATAGTGCATTAGCAGCACAACTCTTCCTAAACTCCCCTTTACTTCCCACACCACCGGCCTGGTTATACTCCCAACTGTACGGAGGCTACGACTGGTGGCTGCGACCACCGCAGCCAAGAGAAGACACGGATTCCCCCGATAGGGAAGAGGAGCCGCACGTCTCCGAAGCGAAGAAAAGGCCCGCGTCGCCAGAGTGGAACGATCAAGTGCGGACAAGGAGTAAGGCCTTGATCAGCTCGGACAAAAGACCAGTGGATGTTTGGCGGCCATATTGAAATTGACTATTAAAAAGTGACAGATAATGGGACAGTGACTTGTTTGTTGTACTCAACCGTCCCAATGGATTATTACGAAATACGTGAATGAACTGTGAATAATATAGTAAATGTAAAATAGTGTTTTATGTCGATAAACCCATTCCCCGGCTTAGGTTGCTGAATGTGAGTACTCGTAATTATTGGTAGATTTTCGAAAAAAAAAAACAATGTTGTTAAATGTAATATAAACAGAGAACTTAATGATGTAAATAAAGTTATGAAATTTTCGTCTCTAGTTTTTCTCACATTACTACCCAAATTTTGTGTAGTACTTGTACGATTACTTAATCAGTTTGCTTAACTATTTAATTATATAGTATGTTTCATTTGAATTCATGACTTTTCTACCCATGGTTCTGACGGACACCAATGTACCCAAACTGTGTTTTTTGGCAAAATATCCATAAAAAACGTGCAACATGGATTAACTAGTACCTGCCAATATGTTACATAATCGGGGCCCACATTACAATAAATAAAACGAATCATTTGAAGTAAACAGTACTGTATAATATATACCATAATAAGAACACTGCAGATACAAACACGTGGTAAATAAATAAATGAAATAAATGTACGTCATGCTATCAGACCGGGCCCTAGGTAGCGGACAGAGGTGAGGAAGAAGGGAACAGATTCTCCCACCCCCTCTCTCCTTCAATTCCAAACAATACCTAGGGCGCGGTCTAATACTTCCGAGGCTTTAAATTCCACAGGTAAAACAGCATCAAAACACTTATGCCTTCGTAAAAATAAGTTCACAAAACCTCAATGCTAACTTTCTTTTCTGTCTATAAATTCGAGTAGAGATTGTATCCCGGCCCACGCTTCTTTTGCTGTGGGTATGATTTCCTCTTTGGGTAGAAGGAACCTGTGCTGTTTGCCACGCAACTCAATCATGTAGCTGTAGGTTATTTTAGCGTGGCCATAAGCCCAGTCCGTGCTGGTGCCCGCCGAATAGTACATTAGGTCTTTTGTGCTGCCCACTTTGTACGTGTGACCGTTTACGCTGTGTATCGCCTGGGGAGGAGAAACAAATGGGCTAAGTTCTCAGGTCTAAACAACTATGCAGGTATTCCAGTTCATCTAATAGTTTAGGATAAAACGAGTCAAAATTACATACATCAAAAGTGTCTAGGGATCAAGTACATTTTAGAAGATTGCAATCAAGAATAGTTATATTTTACAAAAACTGAATTCATTCATAATTTATTCAAAATGTGGTGATAAGTCATTGATACAGGCATGGGGAATAAGGTAGGAGACCAATCCAGAAGATAAGATTTAAATAAATTAGATTTTTTTAGAGCTAAAAATGTTCTTGATCCCTAGACACTCTTGATGTGTGTATGTAAAACTTGGGAGGAGTGAAAGAGGCAATTTTTCTCAGCAGTGTCTTGTCGGATTACATTGTTTGTGCAAGTGATAGTTTGATATTTATAAGACATTGCGTAAGGCCATTGTAGTTGGAACGGGACAAACTAAAGGTGATATGCTTTGCAAATCTAAAAAGGTTAACAGTTTAGATCATAATTATGGACAAGTTGGGCGCGTGATGGTTTAGTGATTGGTTGTATGAGTCTCGTCCGATTCACGTCTACTCATATCTTACGTCATTTCTTGTAAGATTAAATAAGCCCTGAAACTACTGGACCAATTTGAAGGAAATACTCTCATCATCGGGAAGCGACACTGCCTACTGGTAACACATGCTATATTGGGTATGTTTATTACAAAATAGGTATCCTCTAATCATGTGGGTTAACTCTACTAATATAAACCATAATCTAAGACTTCATCTAATGTGTATTTAGTACATTCTTAATAACAGATGGTTAATTACCTTAGCAATCTTAGTTCCACCTTCAAGCAGTTGCACGTAATCGGGACAGGGGTCGCTGGTGTGCCCCCAAGGGAAAATCACCACTTCGCCGTAGCTGTGTAGCGACAAGAAGGCCTTGAATGTCGTGTCAGATTTCGTTATTGCGTTCTGGAAAAACCAATAATGGCTACCATGTAATAAATTATTTCAAAGCTAGAGAATCCTAACGCTGAGGAGAAGTCCACTGCAAAATACCTATATTATATTTTTCTACTAATATATAAATATAATGAAAGGCATTGGAC
>SJJU01048901.1:0-15042 GCA_012932125.1 Conopomorpha cramerella
AGAGGCACTTGCTAAGTAAGTGCCCACGTTTCACGAAGCTTATTTTAACCCAACGTGACAGGGGGGGAGCCCATCGCCGTTATAGGGTTCACACACCTTGTGGTGTGCGGGTTTCATCACGATGGTGTCCTTCACCGTACGAGCGTTGCGTTGCGTACATAGGCTCTGAAAAAGAGTCCCATTGGTACACGTCCAGTAGCTGGGCTCGAACCCGCGACCTCCCGGTTTCAAGTTAAGTATCCGACCAATTGGACCACAGACGCTTGGACGAAGCGCCATCTGCATTCAGCTTCGCGGTTCCTTCCCCATTAAACTATATGCAAGATATGTGTAGGTTTTTTTACACTGAAATAAAATGTTCCAACAATAATAGAATCAGCACTAGTTGTATTTTCCGTATTATTACGCCCAACCAAATAATGTGTCTGCAATAACAGTATATTAATGTATAAATACGCCGGGACATTTTTACACGCCGTCACCTGATCCTAAACCAGGATACCCTGTACTATGGGTGCCAGAGGCTGATATACTTACATAAATGTTTTTTTAAATACATAGATAGATAAATAAACCACCCAAATGCTTACAACAAATGCCTCAATTCATCACTAAAGCATTATGTCTGTGGCGGAAATCGAACCCGCCGCCGTGGTCCTAGAGGCAGATGTCCTGACCACTAGTCCATGCCGGCCTTCTAAAGGGGTATTTAACCGGACGGCACGGCACCGGACAGAAACGGATTTTTAAATCTTTAAACAAAAATGTATCTTATATACGATGTTCAAAGTCTATTATACATCGAGGACTTGACCGCATGCGTCGGTATCCGTGCGCGCGCTGCGGAATACCGACGGAGCCGGCCGCATCCGGCCTAATAATAGACTTTGAACATCGTATATAAGATACATTTTTGTTTAAAGATTCTAAAATCCGTTTCTGTCCGGTGCCGTGCCGTCCGGTTCGTGGAAATACCCCTTTAGTATCTATATTAATTCCGGTTCAAGTTGTGACGTCGTAATAACCGTTTCAGGAACACGCAGAAACACACAAAGAATACTACGACGGTGTAGCTGCATCCGAAATAATAGAGCACGTTCACAACAAGGACCTGTTCATCAGGTCGTGTGCACAGGTACTTAAGCCCGGCGGCAGAATATTCTTCACGTCACCCACCAGGACGAAAATGGCACAGTTTTTCGCTATATATATGGCCGAGAATGTACTGCGTCTTGTGCCAAAAGGGACGCATCATTACGATATGTTTACAACGCCGGCGGAACTATCATTTATGCTTGATAGAAGTAAGTTTTAAAGTGTATTTCCATATATAAAATTGTATATGAAAAAAAAAAAATATTGTTATACTTCGCAACACAATACAAATAATAGTAAACAATATGTAGTTGATTCTGGTGACGAAGGGAAATAATTACTCGTGTGCCGTGACAAAATTAGGACACGTTTTCTGTCGATACCCGATAGATAACAGAAAGGGTAACACACACAACATTTTCATAAGAAATATATATAAATAAAATAGATTTAGAATTTCTCAGAATTTGTTCATTTAGACGAGCACAACAAAATTTCTAAGACCATTGCTTGAGGTCCTTTTACACGCAGAATAGTGTGTCAATATTATTGGCCACGCGCCAAAAGATCCTTGCACTGCACACCTCGAGCAACAATTTTTTTTTATTTACAGGTGGTAATTGTCAAGTGGAATTAATTCACGGCGCGTTCTACAACTTCATTACCAACAGCTGGAGATTCTGCGATTCACAGTCCCTATTATTTTTCCTACAAGCTGTTAAAATGGGACCATCAAGTGTTTAATAGTCAGAGAAATATTTAAGTTATTAAAAAAAATGAAAATAGGCCTTCTATGGGTAGAGGTACCTATAACATACTGAAATTAAATTATTTAAACTGGAATATAGTTGTCTTATTTTTTATTTTTCATTGGCAGTAATATAGTTTTGAGGTCGGGTTGATCGTCTGTAAAACATCTCGAGGTATTCGTGGGTTATTCTCCGAATAGAATACACCAGTGTTTCAACTTTTCCCGTCGTGGGGTTCGTAAGAGAGAACTCTCCAGAGGAGAGGAGCGCTCTCTGTCCACATCATCACTGCGATCGTCAATCCTGCCAAGCATTGGCTTTATTATTGGCATTTCCTCCCAAATGATCATGGGAACGTTGTTCTGCTATATGAAATTAGTAATAAAAAATATCGGAAGGGGGATTTACATTGAAAAAAGTTAAGACTAAACTCTTCTACTGAATACACATATATGTACCTACATTTGATGAAAATAGGCTATTTCAGAAGAGCATCTAACAATGTGACATTAATATTCTATCAGTCCACCTTGCCTGAGGGCGTCCTACACTCCGTTTACCGAGACGCGGTCTCCACCTCTCGACTTCTCGCACGGATGCGAGAAGCCAAAAACAGATCACAGTGGCGTGCAAGAGGCCTATGTCCAGCAGTGGACAAGTATGAGCTGATGATGATGATGATTCTAGGTTAAAATACAGTTCAGTTTATTTTTCCAAATTAGAGCACCACATCATCTCATGAACTGGCTCTAGTATCGCTTCAACAAAAATAGCAGGTACTATTGGTTAATAGATTGTCACTATATGTTAATTTGACAAACTACCTTACTTTTATTGCTTAATACACACATCAAAAGTGTCTAGAGATCAAGAACATTTTTAGTTCTAAAAAAATATTTAAATCAAATCTAATCTTCTGGATTGGTCTCCTACTACTACTACTAATTCCCCGTGCCTGTATCAATGACTTATCACCACTTTTTGAAGAAATTCTGAATGAATTCAGTTTTTTTAAATATTTTCTGGATTGCAATCTTCTAAAATCTACTTGATCCCTAGACACTTGATGTGTGTATGTGGGTCAAGCCTAAAAAGCGCTATCTGTGTTCAGTTTCGCATTATCTTCCCTATTTGGAAATTATTTTATAAATGTATTACGACGACAATAAAGACATTTCTTACTACGGATGCACTCTCAGAACAGATACCGTTAAATTCTTATAATGACACCTACGACCAGTTTAATAGACATCACAATCTTGGAGTTGTACGGGTGTTTTAGTTATGACAGATGGGGGTAGCTGTCTTAGGGGGGATAAATGTCAACGAAATGAATTACTTCAAGCAGTTAGTATCGGAGGAGACAGTTAATTTTTTTATTGTTTGATTACATTGTACAAAAGTGTCTGAAGTTTTAATAACTTACGCGAATGAAAAAACGCACTAATAAAATATAACCTACAAAAGTCAGCGCCTAGTAGCGACATCTAGATAAGATATTTTTGAAGTTTGTAAATTCTGGAACTGGGGACCAATATTTAAAAGTACTTTGAACCAATATTTAAAAATGTATACAATCAGCACTATATGTATGCCTAGAGAAGGGGAGGATTTATAATAATAAGCCACCTGACTGACAGGTGGCTTATTACAGTTCTAAGAAATGTCACTGCCTAGACAGCGTTGTCATTTCATATTTTTATTTTTTGTTGACAATTCTAAAATGAGTTTCTCCTTGAGATCTTGTCTGATTAGCGCCATCTGTGAGATGTTTTGGAACTACTTTTGACATATTTGAACCTATCAGAAAACCTCTCAGTGGATACAGTTTCGGTTTTTTTCGAAACGTTAACCAATATTACTTGAGTTTGACTGTCACTTTATGAAAATATGATAACCCAGACATTGTAAAAAGCGACGAACGTATGTCTCGTCATTTTTGACTGTACCTTCTCTGCATGAAGCTGTCAATATAATTATTTGCAGTTTGTTGACAAAATTATCTATCGAAAAATGATAATGTTTATTCTGATCTAATTTTTAATCTGTAGCTTCCGAATAAAACGTGTGACAATATGCCTACCTATAATAGTGAAATACTGTGGTTGCACCTACATATCTCTCATTGAGATATAGATACTATGTAGGTAATTAGTAGATACTTAAATAACGAGCTGTTGTACCTATCTCCCTAATCGGCATCAAATATTAATGTAGCTGATAGGCAGCAGTGATTTCCTCGCGTTGTGAGCTTTCATGAAAGTTGGATGAGCAAGTGGCAAGATTTCAGTTAAAGCCATCGCTCACATTGGTCCAGAACGATGTCGCTCACAAAGCTGATCAAGAGTTCCATTATGCTTTTCAAGAAAGACAAGATCTCTTTCCTTATCATTCGGAGGCACGATCTAGGGTGTAAGTGTAACTGATATTATAACCCTCAGCTAGTAGTTTACTCTTGAAAATCCACACCCAGGGTGCAAAATGTGTGTATACCTACGAATATCTATTACAATGAAAAAGTATTTCCGCCTGCCATACCTACATATCTAGTCGTTAGAAGCATAAAGTTGGATGTGTCATTTTGTTACTTTACTGGAGAGCGTTAAGTAATGTGTTAATAATCCGTTAAGAATGGCGTAAACTAAAAAGAATGAACCTAATAGTTTCATTTGGTCAAACGCTTGTTCATAGTGATTAAAAAAAAAATCTTAGATAGTTTAAGAAGCTGCAGTTCCATATTAAATATTTTATTGGAAAAAAGTTATTTACGGCGTAAATTCAGATCCGACCATATGCTTCTGACGTCGAGATACCTAGGTATATGGCAAGGAAGATTCTCGGACACACGTTTTTGAGACACCCACCTCTGATTGACAATAGAAAGATATCAAAAGGCGACCTTATCGCTCAGAGCGATTTTTTCCAGGTAACCTTATTCGAAAACATGATGGTATTTCACTTATACAATACAATAATGAGTATGTAGTGTGTTGCGCTATCTGGTCAAGTATGATCTAATCTAATGTGTATAGAATGTGCTTGCGTAGATACGATGTTTACTAAAATCCCGCAATATGCAATGCCATTATTAAAGACCCCCCCTTAGGAGTAAAATCGCGAGTCTGTTTACATTTTCATAATTCACAGACGCAGAAGAAACCCTTCGCTACATATCTGTGAAAGCTAACGCCTCATTCTCGGACCTTCGCCACAAGGTTTGGCACCTTCTGGATCTGCCGGACTTCTGCGATGAGAGAATCGTGCTCAGAACCCACGAGGGGCGCGAGGTGCCGCTCACTGAACTGCGGTGCGGGAACGATCCGCAGCGACCTTATGTTATGGAAGTCTGGCCGCCGCAGCGGAAGGCTAGTGGTAGGTCAAAACCTGCATTACGAAATAAAGAAAACTCTCGCTGACAGGACTCGTAACATTTTGACTTTTTAAAAAAAATAATAAAACCTTTTTTTCTATGTAGGTATAGAAAAAGCTTATTTGTCTCTCTTCTCACTAAATTGTTGTTGATATATGTAGCTTTAAGACGTTCCAATTGTTCGTACAAAGATAACATTCATACCTAGTTACCTACCAAGGGACCAAGTCTGCTACACTAGTTCGCATCGCAGGGTCAAGAAGATCGCTGTTGTTCATTACTCTCATTTCACTGAGGGATTTGATAAAACAGCGATGCATATTGTGTGTCGCATTACAACAACGAGAATAACTTGGTCACGTTATACCAGCATAGGAACTGGATAGCTACTAAAAAATACATTATAATTTTAACGTTTCGTCCGACAGCTTCAACATGTGCGTTCCAGGCGAGCAACATGCTGACGCTGGGCGGCGCGGGACGCGGGTTCAGCTCCCGCAACACCTCGACGCACAACTTCGCCGACCAGATCCCCATTGAGGACGGTCATGGTAAGACTTTGTTAGCTCAGTGATCGTCAATGAAATAAAATGCGTGCACTGTAACTGGTCGTGTTCACCGAGTATTAAAAGTTATTATGTAACAATAAATGTAAGATTCGCGACAATTATAGCGATGCCCGATCGTAGTTGTGGTGTCGTCAAAGGGTAGACGAAAAATGCCGGTCGTGAGCGTATGACGTGAAATGTCAAATCCGCCGCGACGTTCGCCCATCCACGCTGCCGCACATCTCATCACAGGGATTGTCATTAGGTTTGTTCGGGCCCCTGCTCGAACAACCCACAACCCCCCCGGATAGACGCCTTTTACGACAGGTAGGGGGTGCACCGTAGCCCTATTCGTTGCCCGGGTCTACGGGGCTGGAGGGCTGTAGGTATACCTACTGAATATTTCACCGGATAGAGGCAATATCTATCAGATATAAACGGCGACCCACCGCCGCTAGGTCTGCACACCTTTTAGTTCTTAAATATGCAGGTTTCCTCATGACGTTTTCTTTATTCGTACGTAGAAATGAATTCCAGTGGTATACGGTCGCCCCTGGTGTTCTATGATCGATCTCTACATGTCTTAAAAGACATGTAGAGTTTGAAACTGATATCAACACGCAAAACTTGTCGGTTTCCAGAAATTTCGGTGTCGCTCGAAGAAAACCCCTCCGCAAAGTGTGCCCAGGTTAACAAGAAAGTGATGCCACATTTCCTTCAGGCCGACTTCCGAAGCTCAGATCTATCGTGCAAGACATCGGCGTCGACATTGTTCCGACTGACCAAGAGGAAAAGCAGAGATAACGTTACGCACGCACTACTCAAGATGCAAACTGACTTAGTATTTTTAACAGAAAAAATTGTTAGTTTGGAGAGCAAAATTCAAATAAATTGAATCATTTTTTCCATGCAAACCCCGCACTGATACTCTTTAGATTAAAAAAATGCGCTGTCACGTACTTCCAATAAGTTACTGAGAATAAATAGTAGAATGAATATACATGGACCGTTGATGTCATCTATGGAACGAGTAAGCAATTCAACAATCACCGTGGTATGTTAGTGTCGTTTATGTCAATTGTTTTGTCGTTTTTTGTAATAATAAAAATGTCGAAATCATGTTTTTTTTCTTTGCTTTCTATAACATTTTATTTAACTACCTAGATCAGATAATCGATAATAATATTGATACACGTAAATGTTTCATCACAGTTTTTCAGTGTATCATTGAACCCACCACGCCCTAGTAGGGAAACTATTTTTGTGTAAGAAAATCCGTCATGGATACTCAACCGCTGATGGGTACAAAGGGCGTGGGTTATATAGGATACTCATCCACTACAATGCCAGTACTCGAACATGATTGCTGGCTCACGAACGGGGTACTTGATCAAAATAGTGCCTCCCGAACGGCGACGGTGGTACCCCGGTGACCCTGGTACGTACTGTGAACGAGAAAAGAAATGAGGGCCCCTCGAGGGGTCACCCTTGTATTTAGCGACTTAGGCGGTTCCGATGGTCCCGGCAACAAACTGCGAGTGGTCACCGTGAAGTTTTAGTGGGCCGTCGCAACTCAGGTACCCTTCCAGTTGCCACTTTCGCAGGCACACACTACGCAAAAACAAGTAGACAGACACGCACGTCTCCAGAGAATGGCCCGTAGCACGCCCAATGACCCTCCCGTATTCACGGGAGGCGAGGACACCACGGGCAGGCGCCAAACGGCGCACACCCCGTTTCCCCACCCCGAAAGGGTGTGAGAGAACAACGAGAGCGAAAGCCTCAGTAGTATTCCTCGAAACCGCTAGGCACATAGGGACCTTACCTAAACCACAAAAAAATAAAAGCTTTATTAGTAAAATAATGTTTTATTTTTGCGATTATTCTAGTTTAAATAAATATATTAGATCTTACATAATTATTATACACTGAGGTATGAATTCGTTTGGTCTATTTGTGATAAATAATCTCTCTTAAAAATCTAGATAATTATATTATTGACTATCTTGAATGACCAGTCACAATATTAGATATATAATATGTACATATTTTCCTATTTATATACCATGCCCTGTTCGTTGAGTAAATCCTATTTCTTCATAGATCATTATTTCATTGATTAAATAAAATTAAATAGGTTATTCGTCATTTTCTTTCTCTGTAGAAAGAGGGAGAGGGGTATTCGGTCGACAGAAAAATGGAACTCCGTTCGTCTAGTAAAGTAATGGAATGAGTTTCTAGTTTTCATCTAGTCTTAATAGTTCGGTTAGTACGAAAAAAAAACGCTAAGCTGAGTGCAGATGGCGCTTGGTACGCATGAACCACGTGAACCAATGAAAGTGAGGCAATCTGCCAGATGAACTTGATCAATTAAACAGTCGTGCCGGTGTTCAAAGGTAACTAGCACCATTAGTACATGAATATACTTTATGATTTTGTTGTGTTATACAAAAGCAAAACTATTATTTTTACAAAGGGGCCAATTTTGATGTATACTAACTTTCATTTTGAATGATTAGTTATTAATAATCAATAACCGAAATACAAAGATTAGAGATTTTCATAGGTACATAATACAAGGCTTCAAGTCTGTTTAGATCCATGCTATTTATGTTATGTTTTACGTCACTGTATTAGAATATATATATGTACTCTGTTTCAATGGTGTGTTATTATAATTATGGTTGTGACAGTATCAATAGCATTATTACCAGAGACTGCCGGAGCGTTACACTTTAGGTCATAAGGTAAAACAGATAAGAATAAGTAGCCAGCAAAACGTACACAACCTTATACCACAGCAATAAGGTCCAATTTAAAAATACATGTCAAACATAAACACCATAAATAATTATTACAAAGAATTAACTATTAAAATACGTATTACCATGACAGACAACACAAAACCTGCCCGTCCAGAAATTCTAACCGAGATTTACACATAAAATTCCCCTAATTACCTAAATAGATTGTTATTGATTAATTCATTACATAAAAAGGTAAGCAAATGTACAAAAATACACTGTACAAAAATATTCCACATAACTATTTATACATCTATCAAAGAAAACGCCAATCTGTAACAAATTCAGAACAACTACTATTTGGTACCTAATTCAGCCTTTGTTTAGAAGAGCACGGAAACTACATTAATAGCTTATAAAATCCCTATGTATGACAAAAGAGTTTTTTGACCTTACTAGCTTTGTAGTAGTGTTTATCGTCTTACAAGTTTTATTTATAATAAAATGTTTCTGAATGTCTACTAGATTGCGCCCCGCAAAATTTGGCAAAGTTACTACGTTAAGTAGAGCTGGGTAAAAAGGTTCCTCCAAAGTACTATCGTCTTGTATTTGAGAAAGGCTTTAGAAATCCAAACGGCTTCCTATGTCCTAACTATTACTGAAAGCCTTTTAGTCAAAAACATAACAGCCGACAAACATCCAAAAATAAATTGCCAAGATTACGCTAGCGCCATCTATGTGCCATTATAGTTATCCGATGACGTTTAGTGTACGGAAAATTGCTCATTCGTCGACATATCACGAGTTTTTTACTATGATGAGTAAAAAAAGAATATAGCACTCTTTTGTCATACGCATTTTACTTACTACGTATTTAAGCGAAATTCTTGAGAAGCCCCAAGTACACGCCGTAGAAATATAACACAATTATTGTCCACGTATATTTCAATGACAATAATGTGCGTCGGAAACCGGTGGCGTTCTGGAATAGAGTACAAAGATTTGTTGAAGAAACAACTCAGTAAGGACCTCCGACAAGATCGCTCGATCCACTGAAGCACTACTGGGAGCGGACACCTATTTAATATGTGACCGCTTTTTAAGTGGCATAAGTATTCACAATTAAACTTGCTTGACACATGTTCATGTACAGTCACGTGCATATACATGTATAGACTTAGAAATATTTCAAAGCCATTTTCTTATAAAGCATCGGTGGGAATGTTATGGTTTTGAGAATATGGTATTCTAGATTCCTTACTACGAAGAAATAGGTCTAATATCAAAGTATTTTAAGATAAAGTGGCTATGAAATGTTACTAAGTGTCACTTTGGCTGACAGTAAAATAGACACAATAGATGTTTTATTGTTAGGACGCCTATAGGCGTTTACTGTCCGGGAAACAGTTATGCACGTGACTATACTCTGGTCATTGCGTATTTCACGAACAAAGGACCAGATGACTAGACCCATGTCGAACATGTTTTCTTGTGCACGTCTGGCAGTACATGCGGCTAACCCGCTGATGTGTTCGGTGGGCTAGTAGTTATAATTACCTTATAATCCAATTGATAGACGGACTTCATGCAGCACCGCGTCATGACCATAAATCCGCACATTTGCTCCTGCATCTCTAGAGCGTACTCTATGCTCCGTATGAGGTCGTTAGTCTTCAGCACGAGTAGCGCCTGCCGGTCCACGTGCTCCAGACACTCGGTCACTTGCGAGAGGAAGTGTGGAATCTCGTTTTGGAACACGTTTTTCTGGAAATTAAATGACATTCATCAGTCATTAGACATAGGTACAATTCATTAGAACGTAGCATAATTTTCAGCATGTCAATTGAGATTTTTTTTCCTTCTCTGGTGGCTGTAGCTGTGTCTGTGGGATAGAAATACAAAATAACAGATAGTCACGTATATTCCGAAAGTAGCTTTAAGAATTTAAACATTTTTATGCCTCCGACACACCAAAGGCGGGTCGTGCGCGGCGCGGGAGATGCTCCCGCGCTATTTGTAATTCAGGGAAATGTATGAAGCACGACACACCAAAAAATCCCGTCGCTACAGATCGAGCGCGGCAGCAGCGCGGGTCATCGGCGCTGTATTACTATGGCCGCCATACAGACCTGACACACCAAACAAGTAGGGCGGCAGCGCAGCGGGTCCGCTTTGTCGCTTCTGTATTTTATTACATGTGCTATGCATGCCACACCGAAAGCAGTTTGAGCGCGGACCCGCGGCGCGCACGCCTTGCTTTGGTGTGACGGGTGCCGCGCTGCTCCGCGCACGACCCGCGTTTGGTGTGCCCAAGGCTTTAACCCCCGACGCAAGAGAGGTGTTATAAGTTTGACATGTCTGTCTGTGGCATCATAACTCTCGTTCTAATAGAGCTATTACAAGAAAGTTTTTTTTGTTCAAGCGTGTTCTTAGCTATATTTGAACGATATCTGTTAACCCACTCAAAAATTACCTAAGGGGCTTAAAAGGAGGGATGAAAAATTTTCTTGAGCAAATATGTCCAAGTGAGGTATCAAATAAACACGACACGTATCATTAAAATTTGTTTATTAAATCAAAATTGGATATTTTGTTCAAAAGTTATGGGGGTTGAAAAATAGGGGATAAAAAGTCGAGTTTATGCAAATAATTATGTCGAAGTATGATTAAATTAGCACGACACGAAAATTGTAAAAAAAATATTATTATTTATAATCCATAAACTGTACAGATGTAGTGAAAACACAGTTTTGTTAGTAAAGCGTAGAGTTATCAAGTTGTAAATAACGTATTACAAAGTAGAGGTTGATAGCCCGGCTGGCATTGGATGGGTGACCGACTTTAAGTGATGTCGTTACGACTTTATTTATTGGCTAACTCGTCTAAGCACTTTTGTGAACAAAACGTGTGAATAGCACGAGCGCTGTAAAACGTGTAGTATTTTCAATAGAGTCCTAGTTTTTGTTCATACAAGTGCTCAAAAAGTTCCTTTGCAACTTGTTAGGAATTGTCACTTGAATATAATATGTAGTTACGTTTGAACTTACTTCACCGGAACTAGGTTTAGTCCTGTCAATGCCCTTCATGATAGTCTCCCAGGGGCGGCCGGTGACCATGCACGCGAAGAGGAAGTACAACTCCTTCCTGATGCCGAGGGCCGCAGCGTGACGCTGAATCTCTGGCCGGTCACGGTCTATGATAGACAACCACAGCTTCGAGTAGTGGTATCGGAACTTTTCTGTCAGTTGCTGGAAAAATCGTGAATGATTGATTGATTGCCAGTGATGTTGTAGACTTCGCCTTAAATGATTTGGCCTTGTTTTTTTTTATTACCGTCGTATTCAGAAACAAAGTAACAGCGCGAATCTAGTCTTCATCATCAGCCCATACTTGTCCACTGCTGGACATAGGCCTCTCCAATTGCACGCCACTGTGATCTGTTTTCGGCTTCTAGTCTTGTCACTGGAAAACTCCGAGGCGAAGTTTTTGAATGTCAGTCAAATACTTGGTTTGAGCACCGGGGGTAAGAATGTGAAGGACGCATACTCGTATATCAATCAGCTTCCGTTTAAGCGAAAGGCATCTTTCAACTTATATCTAATACATAGAAATTAATTATAATACTTACAGCATACAATCCATGGTCTAGTAGAAAGACTGTAGTTTCCTTTGCCCCTGGGTCCTTCCTCACCAAGATATTTCCCGGATGGGGGTCACTGTGTACAAAACCATTCACAAATATCATGTTGGAGTAGAGGTCACCCAACTTGCGGCACAAATCTGCTCTGTTTATCTTGTTCTCCTGTAATATACATATTATATATAGGTTAATCTATACCATAGTAAAACAGTTCATAGTCCAAAACTGTACATTGATTCTTTTTATGCGAAAACCAGTGGAGAGAGATCAATTAGCCGAACAGAAGCCGAATTTCGTATTTTTGGAAAAAATGCTACGTTTGTCCTGGAATCTCGTCAGAACGGCTGGACGGATTTGGTTGATATTTGGCACGCAGATACCTTATACACTGGAATAACATTTAGGCTTTTTTTATCCCGGAATTTATAATATATATTAGCAAAACAACGTTTGCCGGGTCAGCTAGTATTTAGTAAATTTCTACATTGAAATGACAGTTGGGTTTTCAATGTAGAAATTTACTAAATACTAGCTGACCCGGCAAACGTTGTTTTGCTAATATATATTATAAATTCCGGTACGAAGTGAGCAAAAACCCATGTCTCTAAAGGTTTTAAGCACCTCATTAGGTATTACACATGTGAGTTTGTGTAGTGTACATTTGTATGTATATAATAATATGAAACCCTAGCCAAAATTTAAGAACCTCTTGTGCCCAGTTTCTTGTACATTTTAATGGACTGATTAGCCTTACTGTTCTTGCTGACTTCCCATGACTGTCCCATGTTGTTATTGTACCCGAAACATGACACAAGTCTGACCTAAAATTAGTCTTAGACTGCCAAATGTTTCATGGAGATGGTAATTTTTTACTTAATAAAGGCTGTTTGATTCTCGGCTACAAAGCCTAGAGCATCGCCGCAAAGTTGCGAGCCTATCTGTCTTCTATCGGGTGCATTTCGGAGAGTGTCCTACGGAGTTGCATAACCTAATACCCCCATCGCGTGTTTACAATAGGACAACCAGGAGAACGGCAAAACGTCATCCAGACCAGGTGGATTTACCATTTACGCAAACCAAACGGTTTGCGTCCACTTTCATAGTGCGTACCGCCAGGATGTGGAACGACTTGCCGGAGTCTGTGTTTCCCGCGCAGTATAGTTTGAAGGTCTTCAAGTCGCGGGTGAATAGGTACCTACTGAACAAGTGTGCTCCATCGTAGACCACATCGCTGCTTAACATCAGGCAGGATGGTGGTCAAAAGCTTATTCATAGTGATAAAAAAAACTTATCCCAAATAATAATATTGTCGTAAGAAGAAGCGTCTGTGGTCCAATTGGTCGGATACTTGACTTGTAACTGGGAGGTCGCGGGTTCGAATCCGTCTACTGGACGTGTACCAATGGGACTCTTTTTCAGAGCCTATGTTCGCAACGCAACGCTCATACGGTGAAGGACAACTTCGTGATGAAACCCGCACACTACAAGGTGTGTGAACCGGCTATGGGCTAGCCCCCTGTCACGTTGGGTTAAATATGCTTGGTGAACCGAAGGCATTTGCTTTAGCAAGTGCCTCTGCCTACCCCGCTTAGGGATTTAAAGGCGATCCTTAAAAATAAGGGCACAGACTTACCTCAATATACTTAAGATCATTGACCTGACCCCCATTTATGTATTCCATGACAAGAACTCTTTCGGTACTGTAATCCCAAAATATCTTTGGTACCTTCAACCATGTATAATCTTTGAACATAGTAGCAACCCGTTCAGCATTGCGCCCTTCTTGAAGAAAATCTAACTCTTTGGCAATATTCTTCTTTGTTTCGTCAACTAGCCATTGCATTTGGAAATCTGGGAACACTTTCGACATCATTTTTATGACCATCTCGATCCATTGGAGATCGATTTTTATACTATTCCGTACAAAGTAATGTTGGACTTTGACAGCTACTTCGGTTCCGTCTTTCAGTGTTGCTTTGTGCACTTGAGCGAGAGAAGCTGTACCAAGGGGCTCTGCTTCAAAGCTTGAGAACATTTCTTGGGGCTGTAATTAAACATATGAGCAAGTATATTATTAATTCACTATAGTAGACTGCCCACAACTTTGTTAAAGGACTTGTTAATGAAGTACAATTTTTTTAAAGCAATCATCATCAGCCGCATAACGTCCACTGCTGGACGAGGGCCTCCCCCAATGAGATCCGTCATTTGGGGTGAAATGCCAGTGATCGCCACGCTTGGCAGGCGGGTTGTGATCGCAGTGGTGTTGTGGTTTAACTCACAGAGAGCGCTGCTGCCCTTTCTCTGGAGAGCTCCCTCGGTCGCCTCTTACGACCCCCATGACGGGAAAAGTTGGGCTGGGATGGTGACACATGTATTCTATTCGCCGTCACCACAAGGCTAAACAGCTTTAGTTAGTTAGGCTAAAGCAAATTGCTTGAAAATTCATTTTATTATTTCACTGGTAATAACAACCTTGACCGGGAAATATCTCTTATGGTATCTTGCTCTTGGAGTGTGGATGTTTTACTTTTATAATAATAATTATGTAAGTTTCAACCTCGAGTTCAACTGCTGCAATTGGGACGATGCCGAATTTTGAAACTTAATCTCGGAGGAAAAAATAAAAAAGTAAACTTAAACTGTCCATGTTATGACCATCGAATATGGCCAGTGATAGTATGTGCTGTAAAACAATATCTACAATATATATATGGACATAATGATCATTTGAATGGTCTGCTGGACCTGGCTATTTTTCAACATTATCTGGATCTTTGGCTATTTTTCACCATTATTAATTAACAAAAAGTCAGACATTCATTTGATTACATATGTAAATTTCGTAGCGCCCAATTACACAATGTGTTCTTTTTGTATAACAAATACAATCTAA
>SJJU01048967.1:0-10327 GCA_012932125.1 Conopomorpha cramerella
ATTTAAAAGAAAAAATAAGTATTTAAGTAAGTATATTTCGTTGTCTGAATTCCATAAAACAAGTGCTTTAGCTACTTAACATGGGATGAAGGCAATGTGGGTGTTGTTGTAAAATATTTATTTATTATTATTA
The DNA here is from genome assembly GCA_012932125.1 of Conopomorpha cramerella. Lineage (NCBI taxonomy): Eukaryota > Metazoa > Arthropoda > Insecta > Lepidoptera > Gracillariidae > Conopomorpha > Conopomorpha cramerella. The sequence continues at coordinate 134 of SJJU01048967.1, forward strand.
TTTACAATGAACCAGCGTTTGACCACCATCCCGTCTGATGGCTTACCATAAGCAGCGATGTGGTCTACGATGGAGCACACTTGTTCACTAAGTACCTCTTTACCCGCGCCGCGACTTGAAGACGTCCAGACTGTTCGCGTAGTATTTTTCGTTTGCGTAATTTGTGTTATAGTCAGCGCGCTAGGACGGTGGGTAAGATGGGGCGGCGCTGTAAGAAGCCCATTTCGACATATTGATAGTCACTGAAATTATAAAAAATGCAGCACGGAAATAACTGTTGTTGCTGTTGTAATTAATAAAAAATGTAGTGAGAATGCCCGTTGGCGCAGCGTGTAGTACCGTTTTCGGTTGCTCTCTGTTTAATATAATTATCTGCTATTTAATAAAACAACGTTATAATATATATTTGTTCAAGACCAAGAAGCTTAAAATGCTTTAGAGAACTAAATAAGATTGCTATGTTCTTTGTCACTCAATACTAGTGATAACGTCATATTATTTCTTATGTCATAATATTAAGCATTTACATCAAAACATGATTCGGTTGCTTCCGAATATCCTTTAAATACTGTTGTAGTTTTCTAAAATACGGAACCAAAATAATGGTACAGTTAATAAAGGAAACTTAAAACTTTCACGAAATGCGCGTAGACATGTTAGGATCTTTACGAACCCAGTTTTCCCATATACATTACCTACCGTCAGCCTAACTTCTATTTTCTTGGTAATACAAAACGACAACGAAATAGATTGTCGTGAAAATAGAACGCATGTAGGTGGCACGATCTTACACACATTATATATATAAACATTAGTCACGTATCTCATCCCCTTAGGGAAAGTAGAAGAGGTTATTTCGGTCGGTATGTTGTTTTTTACGCATTTTTGAAATAAATGTTATTATGTACAGCTGTCTTTCCCCAACGTGAGCGATAATACGCTCCGGTGGGCGGTGCAGGCCTAAAGGTTAAGAAACCCAGAAAAAACGTGTAGCACGGCTGTTAAGCAAATATCGACGTTTCAATGAGATCATTTGACTGTATATTAATAGTTGGCGTGTTCAGGGACTTAAGTCTATCCCCCTAGCACAGCGCTCCAAGAAATAAGTGACAAGACATAAGGCTGCGATTTGTTGAAACTAGCTGAGTCGCACAAACCGTGACATACCAGCCAATCAGAGCGCCTATTTGTTCTATGTCAAGTCTTTCTTAACGAGCGTGCTAGGCCTGCTGGTATAGCAGATTTGATTTTTTTTTTAATCACTATGAACAAGCCAACCACCATCCTGCCTGATGTTAAGCAGCGATGTGGTCTACGTGGTTACTTAAATTTCAGTGTCGTCCGTAGCAAAACAGCGATGCACATCGTTTTCCTCTACGGTGCCAGAGCGATGCAACTACAAGAGTGCACCAGACTTGAACGCCTGATGGTGACTACGGCACATGTAGCTGTGTCGAATCATTGAAAAAACAACGAAGGTAAACTACCTAAATACTTAGGGCCTTACGGGCGGAATTGTTATTTCGAAGATACACAAAGCTGAACTTAACTTGCCAGTTGTATGTCAAATACGGAATAACCAGTTCATGTAGACCGTTGTATAAGTGACAACGCGTTTATTGGTAAGGGCGCCGTAATTCGTTTTTAAACTATTTATATAATGTCAGTGCTCATTTCTTTAAAAAAAAGTATTTGATTGAACGTAATAAGAACGATCCTATCATTTCTTACCTTTAACTCTACTGCTTTATAGGAAATTTTAATTTCCCAAGACTATTTTCAAAGAACATTCCGGTGATACTACCAGGTCTCTGAAGATTCAAAGGCAATATTATTTCTCATGGCACGATTGACGATAGACCTACCTATGCCATTTGAACTAATGTTACGAGTATCTGTAGTATAGAGTGTCATAGGAAATCAAATTTTCCTATGAAACTACTAGTAGAGCCAAGGGTAAGAAATGGAGTCTATTGATACGGGGTTAGTAAACGGAAATTACGCGGGTGAAATAGCGGGTTCCTTAACTGTGGTATTTTTCTGTAAAATCCTTGTCATTTATAAACATGTGCATACTTTAAAAAACTTAAGTTTTCTCAGTAATAGGTAAATGTTTATTCTTATAAGAATAGCCCAGAACTCATGCTTACCATATTTAGATGTAGTGTAGAGTTAGGTAGAGTAGTGCTCGAAAACTTTTAGTTAAGTATTTTTCTGCGGAAATGTAAAATATATATACAAAAAGTACAGGTACTGTGTACTTCTTCCTTACTTGGCTTTGTTTAAGTTTCTTTTGTGGTAATATGGAGCATGATCTACCAAACAAGACTTTATTGCCTTGTTTTGGATGCCAAACTCTTTAGGCATACGGTCCTTCCGCACTGTACAGTGGGAGAAGAAAGTGGTCTACCATTCTACGGTTGAAACTCATACACATACCATGAGACATTAAGGTTTATTTTTACTTGTCACAATATAACAATTCTACCTTAATGATGTTTTAGTGACCAAGAAAGTGCCTCGAAAACTGATGAGCCATTTTCGCGGTCGATCGTACATGATCCATAATGGAGTGGACAATATCTAAGTAAACTTCCTGATGGTCCTCTTGTTTACTGTTATCATGAGAACTTGAGGCTAGTTTAGGCAACATTTTTGGACTATTCGTGCTATAAACAAATTGTCCAACGTGGCACATTCTGAACTAGTATAGTTCGTGCATTTCATGAATACGGGCAGGCCTTAGATGTGTGTGTGGCAGTTTTGTTCGTTTGAACTGTCAACTAGCGTGTCCATATACGACTCACACATCTAAGGCCCGCGCGCATTCATGAAATGCACGAACTATATTAACTTTTTATTTTAATTCCATTTCCAGCCATAGTTCAATATATTTAAATAACTGTTAAAAAACTTATTGATAAATTTCGTAGTTGATAGAGTATTTATTACAACTTCAGTAACTAACCTTTAGTAAAAAAACAAAAATGTGTAGCCCATTTAATGTGCTTTCTGCCGAAGTCAAATAGCATCTGGCTCAGCATATGCTGGGGCTCGCGCCCGCAGCGCTGATTTTCAACCAGTGCCAGAAGTGACGCACGTCAGGTCGAAAATGCCGCCATCAAACACCACCGATAAACATACGTACATACTCGTATTTTATTTAGGAGTAGAGTACATTTACTTAAAAGGTAAATATCATCTTATATATAAAAATCAATGCCACTTTTCGTTGTCATGGCACAACTCCGGAACGGGTGGACCGATTTCTCTAATTCTTCTTTTGTTGTGCTTATTAATGACAGCAAAAGGTTCTTATGAAAGAAAAAAATGACATCCACTGCTGGGCACAGGCCACCCTAGATATTCATATTAATAGTTAAGACAGGACAACGTCTGTAGAGTCCACTAGTACTTTATAATTGTAATGATTCATTTAACATTACTTGGTTATAATCACACGTGACGTCATAACACAGTGTATCATGGTTTCTCTTGTTTTTGTGTTTGAAAGTTGGTATGTGTGGCTTCGCGTGTGCTTCCATTACAATTCTATCATCATCATCAGCCACATGACGTCCACTGTAGGTTGAGGGCCTCCTCCAATGATTTCCATGATCAAAGGGGGGGAAATGCCAATAACCGCCACGCTTGGCAGCCGGGTTGGCGATCGCAGTGGTGTTGTGGTGTAACTAACAGAAATCGCTGCTGCCCGTCCTACGGAGAGTTCCATAGGTGTCTACCTAAGCGGGAATAAAAAGGCGTGGTGCTAACACAAGTATTCTATTCGCTGTCACCATACGACTGACGTTTCCATAAAAATATTAAATATTTACTTGTTGAAATCGGTTCTTATTTAGGTAATGATATCGCTTGCCAGACTAAATGAATGTTTAATGTTTCACGTTACATAACAAAGTCCTAATGATGTTCTCAGAAGCGGGTAATTTGAAAACATTTCGTAATATTCACATTAAACTGGGATGTACACAGGATGTTATGATGCGAGTTTTAATGTAGTCTAATGAAACCTGTATGAAAATCTACGGATCATGTTTATTTCGTTGAAATGTTTCTAGTTTGTAAATTTATATATATCGACGGCCGGCATGGACTAGTGGTCAAGACATCTGCCTCTAGGACGACGGACGCGGGTTCGATTCCCGCCACGGACATATTGCTTTAGTGATGAGCTGAGGCATTTGTTGTGTGCGTCTGGGTGTTTTATTTATCTATGTATGTATTTAAAAGTATTTATGTAAGTGTATCAGTCTCTAGCACCCATAGTATCCTATAGTATCCTAGGGTATCCTAGTTTGGTGTCAGGTGACCGTGTGTAAAATTGTCCCGGCATATTTATTTATTATTATTATTTATTATACGAGCGTAATAAAGTACAATATGATGAGGTTCATTGAGTGTGTACATGACAAAAAGTCTACTGCTGAACCTAGACCTCCCACAAGTTGCGCCATGACTATTGATCTTTATTTTATTTATATACATTAAAACAACAGGGCTTAAACAAAAACCACTTATTGCGATACAATTAAAAACTGTAATATAATAAGATATATTTTTTTTAATCACTATGAACAAGCGTTTGACCACCATCCTGCCTGATGGTGGTCAAACGCTTTAGCTAGATTGCTTTAGCAAGTGCCTCTGCCTACCCCGCTTTGGGATTAAAAGGCGTGAAGTGTATTTATTTTTTGTTAATTTATTAATAAGATACAACATATTATAAAACTGTACAGCAAACAAAACCAAATTATGTAAAAACATTCCTTATGTACTAAAAACACTCATATATAATATTTTCACTAACTTCAAATCAAATAAAACAAATCGGCATTCTGATAGTTGTCGAGGAATTCGTTTAGAATGTCCTAACAGCAAAATAATAAAACATGAACCCATAGAATAACCTGATCAGAGTGATATAAACTGAAAGAATCATAAGTACTTAAATAGTTAATTTTGACTCAAACTTCCATACACTAAATCAGCTAAATCTGACTTCTAACACACAATTGAATTCTAGTTAATGTATATATATAAAAGAAAGTCGTGTTAGTTACTCCATTTATAACTCAAGAACGGCTGAACCGATTTGGTTGAAAATTGGTGGGGAGGTAGCTTAGAACCGGGGGACGGACATAGGATACTTTTTATTCCGATCCTGTTGGTCGCAACGCTATATAGAGGGCGTTATAGTTTGTATGAAGAACTGAAATTACTCGAATGAAATCGCGGGGCGTCCACTAGTAATAATATAAAACAAAGCTATATAACGACTGACCTACTCAGTGACTTATACTTTTCTATAATTCGACATTCCCTTAATACAAGATGAAACACTGTGTAAGATAATGGGATAAGTCTATTGAAATTGCAACTGAAGCCGACTCCGTAACATAAAATACCCAATAATCCATCTTACTTTACCCTTCCTTTTCCTACAGAAAGGGTTTTACCCTATGCATCAAATCCCGACCACTATTTTTAAACGATGCCTTTGTCTTGCCATCAATCTTCACGCTGTTTCGCTTTTGTTTGTCACTTGGATGGATCTTTTGAACCCATGCAGCGGGTGGTTCACACGGCGCTATCAGTGAAGGTATCAACATTTAAGATAACCATTAAGAACGAAGAGTTTGTATATCAAGGTGGCTCAGGATAGAATAGGCTTGTTTACGTTGGGAGTCATTTTTGTGGAAAGACTGGTTGGGTCAAGGTGAAGTGAGATAGCGAATGTTGTTCCTGAAGGTGTGACTGAATGATAGTGGTTACATTGTTTACTTCGGAGGGATTTTTTGTGAGGAACTTCCTTGTGTAACCCTTTTTTTGTATTATTTGTTATGCATAATGTACTTGTAAGGAAAATGCTGTATTGTGTGTCGGTTTCTGTTTCTGCGAAATATTGTTGTGGTAAGTAGGGTTGTATATTGAAATTTACGAATACGGCCACTCGGCTTCTCTCGGTTCTCTCGTTCTAGAATTTGAGGTAGTAATGTTAAAGATTTTTTACTAAAGATTAATTACTGAAGTTGTAATAAATACTCTATCAACTACGAAATTTATCAATAAGTTTTTTAACAGTTATTTAAATATATTGAACTATGGCTGGAAATGGAATTAAAATAAAAAGTTAATATAGTTCGTGCATTTCATGAATGCGCGCGGGCCTTAGATGTGTGAGTCGTATATGGACACGCTAGTTGACAGTTCAAACGAACAAAACTGCCACACACACATCTAAGGCCTGCCCGTATTCATGAAATGCACGAACTATATTAACTTTTTATTTTAATTCCATTTCCAACTTGTGGGAGGTCTAGGTTCAGCAGTAGACTTTTTGTCATGTACACACTCAATGAACCTCATCATATTGTACTTTATTACGCTCGTATAATAAATAATAATAATAAATAAATATGCCGGGACATTTTTACACACGGTCACCTGACACCAAACTAGGATACCCTAGGATACTATAGGATACTATGAGTGCCAGAGACTGATACACTTACATAAATACTTTTAAATACATACATAGACAAAAAAAACACCCAGACGCACATAACAAATGCCTCAGCTCATCACTAAAGCAATATGTCCGTGGCGGGAATCGAACCCGCGTCCGTCGTCCTAGAGGCAGATGTCCTGACCACTAGTCCATGCCGGCCGTCGATATATATAAATTTACAAAAGAAACATTTCAACGAAATAAATATGATCCGTACATTTTCATACAGGATTCATTAGACTACATTAAAACTCGCATCATAACATACTGTGTACATCCCAGTTTAATGTGAATATTACGAAATGTTTTCAAATTACCCGCTTCTGAGAACATCATTAGGACTTTGTTATGTAACGTGAAACATTAAACATTCATTTAGTCTGGCAAGCGATAACATTATCTAAATAAGAACCGATTTCAACAAGTAAATATTTAATATTTTTATGGAAATGTCAGTCGTATGGTGACAGCGAATAGAATACTTGTGTTAGCACCGCGCCTTTTTTTCCTGCTTGGGGCGTCTACCTAGGGAACTCTCCGGAAGACGAACAGTAGCGATTTCTGTTAGTTACACCACAACACGGACATTTGACGGGCCCGTTGGTGTAGTGGTCAGCATGTCTGCCTCTGCTCCGTAGGGCCGTGAGTTCGATTCCCACCGCTGACAGGTATTTAGGTGATGAGCTTTTAGTACTTTTTGGATGTGTCTGGGTGTTTTATTTATATAAGTATGTATTTAAAAAAAAGTAGTAAGTATATTTCGTTGTCTGATTTCCACAACACAAGTGCTTTAGCTACTTAACATGGGATGAAGGCAATGTGTGTGTTGTTGTAAAATATTTATTATTTATTATTATTATTTACAACAGCACTGCGATCGCCAACCCGCCTGCCAAGCGTGGCGATTATTGGCATTTTCCCCGCATTGATCATGGAAATCATTGGAGGAGGCCCTCGACCAACAGTGGACGTCATGTGGCTGATGATGATGATAGAATTGTAATGGAAGCACACGCGAAGCCACACACACCAACTTTCAAACACAAAAACAAGAGAAACCATGATACACTGTGTTATGACGATGTAATGTTAAATTATAACCAAGTAATGTTGAATTAATCATTATAATTATAAAGTACTAGTGGACTCGAAAGACGTTGTCCTGTCTTAACGATTAATATGAATATCTAGGGTAGCCTGTGCCCAGCAGTGGATGTCATTTTTTTCTTTCATAAGAACCTTCTGCTGTCATTAATAAGCACAACAAAAGAGGAATTAGCGAAATCGGTCCACCCTTTCCGGAGTTGTGCCATGACAACGAAAAGTGGCATTGATTTTTATATATAAGATGATATTTACCTATTAAGTAAGTACTCTACTCCTAAATAATAAAATATGTAAGTATGTTTAACGGTTGTGTTTAATGGCGGATTTTTTGACCTGACGTGCGTCACTTCTGGCACTGGCTGAACATCAGCGCTGCGGGCGCGAGCCCCAGCACATGCTGAGCCAGAAGCCATTTGACTTCGGCAGAAGCACATTAAACGGGCTACACATTTTTGTCTTTTCTTTATTTGGCACACAAAACGGAATACAATTGTCACATCACTTAAAGTATATATATAGTTAATAAATAAGATGAATCATATTCCAAAACATGTGTACACAGGAGCACAAAACATTGCAGACTACACTTACATTACATTACTCTACCTAGAAAAAAAAACCTTAGATTTTAGTTCGTAATTTTCTTTTTGCGTTATATTTTGTCTTGTTTTATGTGTTTCTATTGTGGTAAATAAATGTTATTTCTTTCTTCTTTCATGTGGCTGATGATGATTATAGAATTGTAATTGAAGCACACGCGAAGCCACACACACCAACTTTGAAACACAACAACAAGAGAAACCATGATACAGTGTGTTACGACGTCACGTGTGATTATAACAAAGTAATGTTAAATTAATCATTACATTGAAATGTTAATGCGTACACACCCTTTGCTTAATCGATGTCGCAGACTGAACAAACACGACGCTCTAACGCTCCTAATCACATAAGATCATAACGTTGTATGTACGTAAACATTGCGCCCGGTAACAATGGAGCAACCATGATGACATTTAATATATTATGGAACATAAGCTTGTTTGAACAGAATCATTAAACATACACTCTACTAGGTGATACGGCGCGGTTTCACTCGTGCTATTTGTGTTTTAATTTTAGTTGGAGCGTCTGGGCTCCGGTTTATCGGATTTTTTACGTGCAATTTCATACTTTCCAAGCAAATTTTGACAGTAATGACAGTTCTCGGCCCGAAAATCTGTCAGAAAAACGTCAAATGAAATTTTCCATTGCAAGTAAAAAATCCGACAAAAACGTCAAAGAAATTTCCCCATTCGGAGATCGTGGGTTCGAGGCTCGCTACTAGACGTGTATCAATGTGACTCTTTTTCAGAGCCTATGTACGCAACACAACGTGATGAAACCCGCATACCACAATGTGTGTGAACCCTATAACGGCGATGTGCCCACACCTTGTCACGTTAGTTTAAATACGCTTGCGAATTTGTTCAGCAAGTGCCTCTGCCTACCTCGCTTTTGTCGGATTATAAAGAGCATGAGGTGAACTTGTATCTGTTTATTTTTAATTTAAAAAAAATCGTGAGTCTCGATTGCTTAAATTTCCTTCCTTTTTTTTCCTACTCTTGATCCTTTTTAAGGTTTGTAAAAATAAATATCGTGGGGGAAGAGAAAAGCCTCAGCGTATCGAAAGGTACATAAACCGGCACAGAACCCACTTCATATATATTCTACTTATTTATTTATAGCCAAGTCTAGATTTGAAAATACACACAGAAAAAAAACTCGCTACAGTCACGCGGCAAATCAGAACGAGGATGGGTTCTCATAAAATGAAAATTAAAAAATTCATCGATCAATTCAATCATAAAAAAATAATTTCACGAGAAAGCTAGTCACTGTTTTATATACAGGAAAAAATACGTGGATGTGATTTAATTTTCGTGATTCGTTGGACTTTTCGTATCATATTTTTTTTTCTACTTCCGGAGCGTAATTCGAGGACGTAATTTTATTTCCGCTTGTTTATTTTTACGTAATGCGTAGGAGAGGATAAAGTCAAAATACTTTCAGTAAGGGGCTATGAATAAAATAATATATAGGTATACAGTCAGAAAAAAACATGCTCTGTCACTTATTGCGAGGCCCATATTAGGTGTGTACAGTCGGAAAAAAAGTGGTATAGGTGTACTGAAACTGATTTCCGTATTTAACATGCAACTTACAAGTTAAGTTGAGCTTGCTATATCTTTGGATTAATTATTCCGCCATTTTTAATAAGATCTTTCGTGATTAACTCAAATATTAAAGTAAACATTTTTCAAAGTGATAAGGAAAAATTTACGTTTTTGTCTAATGAAATTTATAATAATGAATTTCGTCCTTATTGTGGTAGATCACTAGCTTAGCGAACCGTACTTCGATTATGTGCATAACATGTGATCTGTAGTTATCCTAACAGAAAAGGTAAGTGACCTTGGGGTCAATTATGCAATAGTAATAGAAAGAAAGAAAGAAAGAAAGAAAGAGCATTTATTTACTGCTAAGGACGGCATTTACAAATAAAATAACAGATAAAT
>SJJU01049084.1:0-11717 GCA_012932125.1 Conopomorpha cramerella
TATGGCAAAAAATATTTAATAAAAAATAATTTATTTCTGCGAATTAGTCGTGAACGATATTAGACTAAAATAGTCAGCGAGAGTAAGAAAGTGCGCCGAAAAATATTATAATTTTTTTTTTATCACTATGAACAAGCGTTTGACCAAAAAAAAATATAAATTACTTCGGGATCAGTAACTAGCTACGGTTGGGTAGAACGGAACTATGTGTTCAGTGATATAAACATTCAGCCTTTGTAAAATTGTATTTATTTCGACTGCCTGTTTTCATCTCTGTAAAGTTCCAAAAATATACTCCTAAAAGGTAATTTATAAGTACGTAGGTGTCTGATCTGTAGGCAACTCCACTCCTTTGAGCCTACACAAAATGAAAATGACTAGTTATAGGTATTGAGTATTTTTACTTATAAACAACGATAATGTCAAGCACACGTTTGATGTTTACTCGACGTTTCGAGACATTTCAATGTGTATTAAGAACCCGGTAAACATTTTAAAATACAATGTCCATGCGCATTGTATTAAAAACTTCAGTATTTCTTACAAACTATAACATACATACACTTCACGCCTGTCTCCCAGAGGGGTAGGCAGAGACTACAGATCTCCATTTGTCACGGTCCTGACATACCCCTTTCGCTTCATCTTTTCATACATGACCTCCGGTTTTGGAGTATTTTTACGCCACCTTCCGCCAGGACATCACCAATCTGGTCAATGTATGTCCTTCTGGTGTCACGTCCCACAGGATCGGGATAAAAAGTATTCTATGTCCGTCTCCAAGTTTTAAACTACTTCCTCACAATTTTTTTACCAAATAGGGTGTAGCCGTTCTTGAGTTATAGTGTAACTAACACGACTTTCTTTTATAAATATAGATGTTCTTGAATATATCGATACAACATCCACTTAAAATCCTACAAGAGTTTAGGATAAAAAATATGTATCCTGCACAGGCTATGCCAAACAACAGAGCTGATGCAATAGTTTTGTTGCACAAAATAAAAATCAAATTCCATCGGTGGTTTTTTTTTATCACTTCAAGTCATTTCACGTCCTAGTGGTTCGCACTATGAAAGTAGAAGCAAACCGTTTGGTTCGCGTAAATGGTAAATCCACCTGGTATGGATGACTTTTTGTCGTTTTCCTGGTTGTCCTGTTGCAAAAACGCTTCTTAAGAACTCCACGTTCTATGAAACAAAAAATCTCTTGTCGCCCACATGTGAAATTATGGTTGCCCTAATGAATTACCTAAGTTTCTGTGCGTAAAAATCAGAGCTATATAGGTACTTACTGCAGATATCCTCTGATGAGAGTGTGGAAATGCCTAAAAGCAGCGGTGGCGTGTTCATCCAGAACTGAAGGGTCAACAGCTGGGTTGTAGTCATTGACGTATCCGTGGACGCCTGGATAGATCAGCTTGTTCTTCACCATGTTGTCATAGCCTAGAAGAAAATATTGTATAGGTAGTTAGAAATCATAATCACCGCGAAGGAGTAATAAGGAAACTGAGCAGGGGCCTAAGTCGGCCTGTCTGACTGAGTGGCGACGGCGGTAGCGTGGTGACCCTGTTACCGCCGTACAACATCGTGCGCTGGGGGTGCGTAGATCGCCCCCATTCCGGTGACGGTCCGCGAGGGCGCGGTAGCGCGGCTGGGGCCACCTTCCGGGGGCCTCGGCAATAACGCGGGAGTGGTCACCGTGGGGTTTTAGTGGGTGCGAGTCCCACATAACCCCGCCTCTGTCCCCGTTAGCGGTGGTGTATCCATAACGGATTTCCCCACGATAAAAAAGGGCCTAAGTCGACTACACTTACGCCCGACAAACGAAGTGCATTGGTGATTACGTTACTATCATGTCACTGTCCTTCTTAGTATAACAGAGATGCACATCGTTTTCAGTTACGATGCCAGAGCGATGCAACTAAGAGATTATAACAGACTAGGCCCCCTGAAATGCCGTCCGTTTACTCTAATATACTTCTCGTCTCGAGTTATCAGCATTGTCTGTAGCAGATATAATTAAACGTTTCATCATATTACAGATACGTAGATTTTACGAATGGACGACGATTTTATTACGAATTCTTAAAGTATATACGAGAGATATTTTTTAAAGAAACGCGCACTGATATTATATTAATAGTTTAAACCGAAGACAAGCATTCAGACAACGTCGGGCAAATAACGAAGGTAAGCTGAATGCTTGTCGTTGGTTAATTTCACGCCGTAACACCCGGTTTAAACTATTACCCCCTTACCAATAAACGCGTTATCACTTATACAACGGTTACTATAGGTCTGCAAGAACTGGTTATTCCGTATTTGACATACAACTGACAAGTTAAGTTGAGCTTTGTGTATCTTCGAAATAGCAATTCCACCATTATTAGTAAGGCCCTTTATGTATATGAAAGAACCTCACACATTGCGAGTGTACTACTAACCATACTGTTGGTTTTGCTCTCACTGGGTTCATGTTTGATACTTTACAATTTATACAAGAACTTTTTTGTAACATGAGTGCAATAAACCAATTGAATTGAAAGACGATTGTAATCCTCCTCTGAACTGACGAATAAAATACCTAGGCGGACCCCATACCATGAGGTCTTATATTATAGTATTATTTCCATGGCTGTGTGACAGGGATAGCGCTTGAGAAGTGGTATAGCGCTGTCACTGTCACACAGAGTCATCAACAATACATTAAGACCTCATGGGTCTGATCAATATAGTAAGGTACAAGTATAATAATTCTACATAGTCTGTTAAAGTTCACTTAATATGCACGACATTGGTAGTGGAATGAATCCAAACTTTCGCCTGCAAGAAACAATTGCGTCCCTTACATTTTAATAGTATTCTAAAAAAGACAAAAAAGAAAACTTGAAACATAAGGCGAATAACCGAGGCGGCAAAATTTGTAAAAGGCGCCTAAGTTTTGATTTATAGCCACAATTTACAATAACGGCTGGATAGTTTAAAGAAGTTTGCAAGTTACAGATTTAATATTACCAGGAAAATATTATAAGAAAAGTAATTTAAATTATGCCTGCTACAATATTTTAGCAGGAAAGTATCTCTTTTAATGCAGAACTAAAGATTACGGTATTAAGCCCATCGTATCTTGATAGAATAAAGGTACAGTCGACGAAGAATCTGCTAAAGTAAACACTCATATGAATGTCATTAGAAATAAAGGTTCATTGTTTATTTGTTACAATATAGCTACTATATAGCTCTAACTTATTGATGTTTTCATGACACAGAAAGTGTCACCAAAACTGATATACCACTTTCTTGGCCGACTGTACAAATTCCTCCGTTTCTTGTTCTATTACCTACTCCTTAACGATAATAATACGTGTAGGTAGTGGCGAAGCTAGGGGGTAAGCCAGTAGTACAAGACAAGCCTATGCCAGACACATTAACAAGTATCCTCAAGGAAATTAAGTACGGACTTATTATAGCTCAAATAAGTAAGACAAATAAAAAATCTAAATAAGCATTGGTTAAGTGCCTATTTTCACTACCGGCTTACCTCCTAGATTCGCCCCTAACGTGTACTAAACAGCCACCTGAGGACAAAAACATTAAACAAACCTCAAATCCTAAAACTAAAAACCTTAGGTACCAAAACTAGTGCGAGTGCCACGCATTGGCCCTATTGGCTCCAAGTGCTACTCTTGAATCCAATATAACAACGTGAAGACGAGTCCTAGACATACACAGGAAAATGGCGTATAAGACAATAAAAATTGGGGCCAAGCTTGATTCCACGTTAAAAAAATAATTAACATGTTTATGTAAAGGGTTCGTATAAAAAGTCTCCGACAAAGCTTAGTCTAATATGTATGTCTGGACGAATAAACCTAACCTAGATTAGCACCTACCATTGCTATGCTCCTTTAGATTTCAAAAGCAAAGTCCTAATTTACAAACGTTCCTAAATAAAGTAAAAATTTAAAAAAAAGTCCTGATGGGGACATGCTTTCCAAACAAAGTTTGACAGTAATGACAGGTCTCCTCCCGAAAATCTTTCAGAAAACGTCAAAGAAAACTCCCCATTTGAAATTCTAGAAAATATAGTTAAGACAAAAAAAAAATTTTTCTTACCTAAGAATATAGGCAGATATTCATAGTAGTTGATATGCTGGAACTCGGCTATGTGGATCCGCCTGCTCTCCTGGAATATGGTCTCGTCATCCCAGTGCGGGTTCAGGTGGTGAAGAGCATCAGCGATACGGTTGTGCTCCCTCATCATGATGATCTGGAGCAGTGCCAACTGAGGGTTCTGGTTCGTGCGGATGTCACCTGGAATATACTCAGATTGTAGGAATTTCTTGGAATCTAGCAAGGAAGTAAGCACCAGTGCAGTGGAAAAATGTCAGCTCAGAACTAATAAATTTGAATGTATATGATTTTAGACGAGATAATTGCGACCCGCCCCCGGTTCGCACGAGTTCTAAACACTGATCACTCTTCTGTGCATATATATGCATGTGATATAATATAAACATACCCATGAATTACACTATCTATATCTAGCAAAAAACCGCATCAAAATCCGTAGAATTAAAACAATGTTCAACTATGGATATCAATCTATGAATATCAATAGGTATGGACAGACAGAAGAAAGCGTCTTGACGTTTTATACTATGTATTGTCAAGACAATAATACTTAATGACTTTATTTTTCGTTATGTTATTGTCTTTAAAATACAAATAATTTCTTCTAATCAACTAGCTATCTATCTCCTCGACTGCGACATATTTATATTGTTTGTGTACACAAAATTATGTGTAATCCGGAATTTTTGCCCACGAGTGTACTACAAAGTCAGAACTTGCAGCTGTTATACTAGTAATAAATAAACTTAATGAACACTTAACCACAAATGCTCATTGAAAACTTTCAACAATTTCACTAAAATAAGGCTATGAAACTAATTCATAGTGTAAGATTTTAAACTTTTAGGTTTTGAAACTGTTAGGATTATAAAGATATATACCTCGAAGACCAAAAAGCGCTTGTGAGCTAAAGAAGTGCTGAAAATGTTAAATCAGTGACAATAAGAAATAAATGACATACATGGCAGGTTCAGTGTTCGTGCGTGACTACCATTTTTGTAATTGTGAAGTCCGAATTCATATAAAGTTCCATATAAAATCTTATAACTTTTTACAGGAGCATAAATTTTTACTAAAGTAATTAACAAAACCAACACCGAAAATTGACAACAGCTCTATGATTTAAATTCATAATGACCGTGCGTAAGTTCCAATCCGTTCTTGAACTCTTGAAAATCTTTATAACTGCGAATATAAGAACCAAAGCTGCTTACACTAATAGCATGAAGCGGGATAAGAAAGTTTTACCGAATGAAACTGGAACATTTTTCCATCTCTTTCGACAAAATCCAAAAAGGTTTCTAAGTTGCTAGGACTTAGTATGAGCTCCAAGTTTTCTACATTAGACTCTTCGTGCATTGAGTTCATGGAGTACTTATATACTGTTAGTACTTTTGAAGTCTTTCTTCTTTCTTCCGCTTTTCGATTCTTTTACATTACTTTTTGCTTTATCGATTCGATTATACCTTTTGATAGTCAGGAAGTTACTTCAAAAATCATTGATCTGAATGCTAAGACAGTGCAATAAAAAAACCCAAATCGAAATAAAATTAAGGAAACAATCAGGGATCTAAATCGCTCTGCAATTATGCATCTAATTACTGACTTTCAGGGACAGGGTTTAGACATTACATTATAATTCATAATATAATACTTTTAAAGATTAAGATTGCGTACACCGCGGGTTCAACATCCGTCGTTTTGTGTCATCCCATAACTCATTGGACGTTCCTTTTTTATGAAAAATTTTACGCTGAAGAAATGGAAGCAAAATACTTGGGCATTAAATTTAAAATATGACCACTTTAAGCACAGGACGACGCTTCAAGAGGATATAGAAACACTTTGTGTTTTTTTAAACTTTGACAAACGGGTGCAACAACTCGTAGGTCATCTACCAGACAATGATTAAATGCACCAAATGGTTTGTGAAAAGGGCAGAAAAATCTAGCATTAAATGATTCTCGTCTAGCCGTCTCCGTTTCAACCATAAATTTTGTGTCGCAAATACAATGAACTACACTGACTCGCTGCGGCGCTCACTTTTTTACCGGATGTTAGTGAACTGCTGTCAACTACGTAGGTTTATAGGTACAGTGGAATACAAAAGAAAAAACAAGGCGTTGAATTATTTACAAAAAGTAAGCTATGAAATTACGAGATTTAAAATATGCCTTTAGCTCTTTAAATTATGGGTTTGTGTCCGTTTCTGGCAGCATACCTCATCGTAAGTGTTTTCTATGACCATCGTCGCACCTCTCTGTTTGGTGCGTAATGTAAAAGCATTACCTAGGCCCAGAAAAAGGACCCATCAATAAAAATAAGATTTAAATGAGGATATGCAAATCAGTGTGTAGTTTGCGCAACTACGGCTAGACTAAGAAATATTGTTGTTGCGATCTTAAAGCACCCCAGAAGTACAGAGGGCCTTGACAAGATCACGTCACGCCTTCCTGTCTTCACCAATGCGCCTTTTGTCTGTCTAAGATATGGGTTGACAGTAAACGATCGGACAGTCCACTTGGCATCACCAGAATGAGACCACTTATGTCGCGATCCTCTGGCCAAATCTGTCAAACATTGAACGATATGATCTAAGCCTGAAGTTTTTTAGATTCGTTTGTACGTGAAAAAATTTGAGTGGTCTCGATCTGGCAGAGTCACGTGGATGGATCAGTCGTTTTTCTATGGTCCTGGTACTCACCAGTAAGGTAGCAGGGTTCGTTAGGCGACTGTGCGGACTCGCAGGTCAGTGTGATGTTGTCGTCTTGCGGCGGCCACTCCCGGTTGCCGCGGATGATGGTCCTCAGTCTGCCAGCGGCGAAGGCTCGCACCGCACGTGCCTGACCCGGACTGCTGCCGTATACCAGTGACAGGTCCATGTATGATGTCACTACCGAGAGCTGGTGAAGATTTATGGAATGTTTTAACTCTTTATGTAGAGCGGTGTAATCAGTTTTACCGTTCATGACACCACCTATTGTATCGCAAGTAATGTACAATATCAGTGGGAAGACTTTTGACGACATTTCTAAACAGCAAACAGCATCACTCCTATCAGTTATTATTTCTTTATTACTGATTGCGTCTAAATTGGCCCTGATTAATGAAAATCTTAGAGACTTTGCTGAGCTCGTCTTGTTTTTTTTGACGAGTCCAAAACGTTACTAAGACGTATAAATGGACCCTACATTTACACGTAGTAATCACACGTAAGTACCGACATAAACTCATGCATAATCCTTACACTGGGTTCGACAGAACCTTTCTACGTATTGTCCTCGGCCACTACTGGCCCGGTATCGTTGTTAAGTGTCACGACACCACTACGGACCCTGGATATCCCTTAAGTGGCCTCTCACTTGTCCCTACCAATAATCTGCCATTGCAAAGTTTTTTTTAGTCGCTACTGATCCCACATAACCCCGCCGCTGTGTCCGTCAGCGTCAGAGTGTATAATATCGGATTTCTCCGCAGTAAAAAGGTAGTGCTCTAATACAATGTCATCGCTTTGCCGCCCTTAAACCATTTTGTAAAGTTTTATATCAATCTACGTAAATATGTTTCTTCAAACCGTTGCGCATTTTCGCAAATCACTCCAGAAGTATAGTATTTTCATAGTAGTACGAGCTTATTTTAGCACGATTGGAATCCGTTTATATCGAGTAAAGGCAACTACATAAAAAATGTTACTAAGTTTAGCCTAGCCTCCCTTGATATTTTGTTTTGTAGACTAGACGAGGGCAAATTTTATTAGCTTGTTCGGACTATTGTTTAGTGCTGGTCCCGGCACATTCCTTTTTGCACATAAATATAGGACTACCCGGCTACGACCCTTACAGAACAAGAGCGGACAAAAATAGGATAGAGTTTCAATACAATTTTTCTTATGCTTAATTTATTCAAACTCTTTAATTCTTTTTTCACGCCCGTCGAAGAAATAACAATAAAACTTTGTCCGATCGAGTATCTCCGAAACTCTAAAGTTGCTACAGAGCTACCAGGTACTAGGAATTTTATTACTACTGCCGTATTCAGAACGAACATTGTTTACTATTTCATTTACGAGTATTTACCAACCAAAAACATTGTTTTGCCAATTTATAAACATCATTAACAGTGTTGTATTTAAAAAAACATGCCACTCAATCCTCCAAAAATTCTGCCCTCTTTGTTACAAATTATATTCATGGGTTTACGTTTACATACGACGTCCACTGCTGAACATAAGCTTCCCCCAAGGTCCGCCACAACGGTTGGTCTTATGTCAATGTAAAAAAAAAAAGTTATGGCCTTCGTCCGCCAAAGCGAGTTTGCTGTCTTTACCGGATCTTACAAGTATATATCTATAATATTAAACACATTGGGTTTAATACTACTTTTATTAGATACATACATACATACATACACTTCACGCCTGTCTCCCAGAGGGGTAGGCAGAGACTACAGATCTTCAGATCTTTTTTATTAGATATATGGGATAATCTTAAAATGGTAATTTTACTGTACCCACCGGATATATTTACATATTTAGAAATCTGCGGAGCCAGATCAAAGTATCAATGGAGCCAAATACCAAAACCCCCAGATCTGCTGTATGTTTTCGCAGAAAAACAAATTCGCTCGTCAGCAAAAATTACGGGTCACACATATTTTTTGTACTAAACACATGTAAATATCTCGCAATCGAGGAGAGCTTTTTAAAGACAATAAGATACCGAAAAAGAACGTCATGAAGTATTGTTGTTTTGTATTCTATGTTACTACTTTCCGAATCATATACTTTATCGACGTTCTATTTATGACCCGGAATTTTTGCTCAAGAGTATACTTTTATACTGTGTGTATAAGGACCCTGAGCAATGGTCCCGCCATAGTAAAAATAGTTCATATTGACGAGCCCAACAACATTTCTCAGACCATTGATCGGGATTTTTTAACATTCTGTAGAAATATATGATAGTAGGAAACTATTTGAAAGACGTTCCAAGCAACTAACCATTAATCTGGTATATCGTATTGAATCTACGAATCAAAAGGCGTAAAGAAAAATTACGAAAGTTGGAGATCGTAAAAAGAGTGAGTGAATGAATAGTGTTAAAAGACACAATACACAGAAAATAAAGTATGTTTTTGACGAAGAAATATTAATGGTCGAAGAAATCATTTTGTACTTCATGGAATAATATCAAATTTATTTTATATGCAGGGTGGGGCTACACGGCTGTTCAAATCAGAAACACTGAATACGCCAGTTTTTGCAAAACAGGTTTTTTTTTTCACTATTGGATATTCCATGGTAATTGGCGTTTAATGCAAATACACATATATCTCTAAAACATATAGTTTCAAATATACAGACAGGTAAAAACACGGAATATGCCAGTTTTAATGTGGTAAACCAGCTTAAAACACTGAATAAACCGATTGCCAATTTAAAACACAGAACGTCCGTGGATATTCAGTGTTTCACGCTGGTCGAAAGGATATTCCGTGTTTGCTGCCTGGTGCTGGCCCCTCCTCGCTTGATATTCACCTGAACGCCTTGGCGCCGCTGCATGGTCCTTCTACGCTTCAATCAATGGATGTGTCAATGCCAGAACCATCTTATAATATACCAACTGATTTAGATTCAACGGAAACGATGATAGATAACAGTGTTGCAGATCCAGATTTTCGACTAAGTGCCGAAATAACAATTGATCCTGATGCAACAGAAATCAATACAACTGAAAACTCTATTGTAGATTATGAACATGATTTCAATCCTTTATTATTTATTGGTACAGGCCGAACATCTACTCCCAATGGCCTGCAAGCAGCTGATCAATCTGCTAATGATTTCACTGTTGAAAACGTAGCTGAGGTACTGAATATACCGTCTAAATTGAAAAAACGGGAACTTAACAGCAAAATACGTAATGAAGAAAATATTTTTAAAAGAAAGAATAAGCACGCGATAAATTTCACACGATGTTTCACATGCTCGAATAACTGTGATGAATTTAGTAACGAAATGCGCAAAGATATATGGAAAAAATACTGGGAGCTTAAATACACCGAACGACGAAAATGGCTAGCAAGCTGTATTAAGACAGCTAAAATTCAAAGACGTCGCGTGCGGGATGTTGGAAATTATCGCAAGAAAACCTCTCGATCATACTTTTTAAAATTAGATGGAGTCGATAAAAAAGTTTGTTTGTCATTTTTGCTGAAAACACTGGGATATACTTCCGATTCTGTCATCCAAGAACTTAAGAAAGCGACAGAAAAGGTCTCTTTACTCATGAACGTCAAAGAAAACCGGGGAAATAAAAAAGCTCCTACTTGCGACTTTAAGCTCATTGAGGAACATATCAACTCTTTTAATCCAGTAGTGGCACACTATCGTCGTCATAATGCACCAAATATGCGATATATCAATCGGGACTGACGATACAGATGTATAAAGATTTCCGCAGTAAATATCCAAATACAAATTGCAGTAGAAAAACATATAGGAAAGTGATAAAAGATATTGGAGTTTCTGTGAATACTCCACAAAGCGACATCTGTGCAGAGTGTGAGTCATATAAAACACTAAAAAAAGAGTACGAAGAAAAAGGTGAAAGTGTTCCACAAGACAGAGAGGACGCTTACATTCAACATTCACGTAAAGCTATGGAAGCTATAGAAGAATATAAAATTGATGCGAAGGTAGAAGAGTCTCAGAACCTAAAAATAGTTTCGATGGACTTACAAAAGGTTCTATTGTTACCTCATATGCCAAAAGTTAAGGATGCTTTTTTTGTAAGTTGTCTTATAGTTTTTAATGAAACTTTTGCATCGCTCAAGAAGAATTCAACGGGTAACTATTGCATTTTATGGCATGAGGCTGTAGCTGGAAGAGATGCTCCTCAAATAATTGACGCCATATTGGCGTTCATGAAAGAAGAAAGAGATGTGAAGAATTTTGTAATATGGATGGATAATTGTTGCGCTCAAAATAAGAATTGGTATCTGAATACAGCCATGGTAAATATAGTTAACTCCTCTATTGTCAGCAATAACTTAGAGTCGGTAACTTTTAAATATTTGACAAAAGGCCACACGCACATGAGTGCAGACGGTATTCATGGTAATATAGAAAAAGATGAATATGATGGATACAATAAAAAAATCCCGAAAAAATATCAATGTTGTGGAGGTAACCGAATTCAATGAATGGCAAAAAAAGAAGCGCCAGCATCGCAAATATGGAGATGAATTGAAAGATTTTTCTATAAACTGTGTGGTGGAAGCTAAGTTTCAGCGCGGATCAAGGCAGTTACAATTTAAAAAATGTTTTACAGAACTAGAGTATACTAATCTAAATTTTTTGCAGCAACGTTTTGATACTACAAGTAAACCCAATGTAATTTCGGTACCTAGGGGTATCAATTCTATGAAAAAACAAAACATACTCACCAAACTTGTTCAATTAATGCCTCCAAACAGAGGTCAGTTCTGGATCGAGTTAAAAGAAGCAAACATTGTCGATCTAGGGACACACGTTGAAGTAGAATCAGATAACTGTTAAAATACTTGTCTTTCTTTGTAAGA
>SJJU01049208.1:0-11126 GCA_012932125.1 Conopomorpha cramerella
GTGGTCCGACGATCTGGTAAAGACGGCGGGCCTACATTGGCGGAGGAAGGCACAAGACCGATCGTCGTTGCGCGCCTTGGGGGAGGCCTATATCCAGCAGTGGACGTCAGTGGGCTGACATGATGATGATGATGATGATGATTAATTTTACAAACTATGGAATAAATTTCACTTAAATATTGTCAACAGTACTATTTTAATCTTTGGTTTTATTTATATTTGCAAAGAAAACTAACAATGTTTACACTATTATTATTTGACAGCTTCCGCAAATGTTGTAAACGCTACGCGTCGCCACCGTCGCGCACGTAGCCAATAGGCGCGAATATAATCAAAGACAAGCTCGAGCTTACCGTTGTGATTTTACTCGACGTTTCGACGCATGTCGCATGCGTCGTGGTCACGAGTGGACTGGAGTGGACCGATATACCCAGTTAACAATATTGAGTTATAATGTCTGTGCGCGTTTCATTAAATGTATGGTCGTCAATATGAACAACTTTTACTATGGCAACAATGTGGGGAAATGAAACAATATTATTATATCCATAAAAATTGTTTTTTTTTTCGTTGAGGACGTGCCCTAGTAAGGGCGTCAAGAAAGACTCTACATAGAACAAACACGCGATGTAATTGGCTGCTATGTCACACATCGTGTGACTTTCCTTGTTTCAACCAATCGCAGTGCAGGCACTGTCTTGTCATGTCATTGTCTTACTTGCAGCGCTTTGCATTGGAGGGGAACTGTTTTTAATTTAACTACTTTTAATTACATCCTCTTGTCATATCTTAATATACAAAAATCTAGTGTCATGATGTTTGTTCCCAATGAACTCTTCACCAAGGCTACCGATATTCACAAAAGTTGTAATTTATATGTCATTTCGTCCAATTTGAGAGATAGGATATTGAGGAGGTTTAGATTTCGTGACATCCACTGCTGGGCACAGGCCACCTAATTTTATATTCATATTAAAAGTTAAGACAGGATAACGTCTGTCGAGTCCACTAGTAGTATAATATAGTAATATACCATTAGACATTAAGGTTCATGTAAATGAAGCATTTTCGTGTTTTTACAAAATTAAGGTGGTTAAACAGATTTTTAGCCGTCTGTACCGTTTTAAACGCTCATACATTGAAGGAAGCTTCATAATACTTACTTTTTAATTGGTTTTGACTTTTATTACCACGTAATAGAGTTAAAAATAACTTGTCGATCTCCGAGTACAGTGGGTGCTTACGGGTTAAGGCGTCTGTTTTCTTCCTTCCGATAAGACTAGGTACTTATACAAATTTAAAAAAATCTCTCCATTGTCCTCATCTCACTTCACTTACCATTTCACTTATTATCACAGCATTTCTCCTTTGTACAACAACCAACACTCCGTGTTGTAATCCCTCATACAACAAAATAACTTTGTCAATGATTCTCCATTCACAAACGTCCCGACAAAAAAAAACCTACCTTTGACGTTATCTCATTTTAGCGGCAAACTGCTAATCCGCACAGTGGGCCGTCCGACTATTGGCTGTGGACATTAAATACACCTATACGTTTCATCAGTTCACTTTGCGGCGCCGCGCGTCGTCGCCGCGGTCGACTCTGCCTCCGCACCGACCGCCGATTTCATTGTGTCGGGTTTTTTGTCCACTTAAATACGCGGTGACCACTGTGTGGCGGGACTCTTCGGTTTTGATACTTGATGTTTTCGTTTTTAAACTTATAAACGAAATATATTTTTTTTCATTTATTTATTTCATTTAAACTTAATCTATCATAACAGTTATATTCCAATTCGATTCGGAATTTAACATAATATATAATTCTAGTTACATACATTTACATACATACATACACTTCACGCCTGCCTCCAGAGGGGTAGGCAGAGACTACAGATCTCCATTTGTCACGATCCTGACATATCCCTTTCGCTTCATCTACATTCATACACCTTTTCATACATGACCTCCGGTTTCGAGTACTTTTCTAGTTAGTAATAAATAATCTTTTTTTAAATAACACAAAACGAATTAAATATAAATATGTAAAGACTTGACGGCTGGCATGGAATAGCGGTCTGGATATCTGTCTCTAGGACTACCTCAACGCTCGTTTTAGTTCCTTTCTCCATTAGGGCACATAGCTCATAGGACTGATGACCGTCTGAAAGTCGTAGAGTTGCGGCCACAAACGAGAAAGCCCAGCTTGGGTAACAAAGTGGTCTGACTATCTGGTTAAAACTGGTAGGCCCTCCTTCAATACATAGTATAAAACAAAGTTGCCGCCTCCGCTGTCTGTCCCTATGTATGCTTGGATCTTTAAAACTATGCAACGGATTTTGATGCGGTATTTTTTACTAAACAGAGTGATTCTTTACAAAAGTTTATGTTGTGTATAATATATTCATAAAATAACAAAAATACACTGTCAATAATGTTTATTGGTAAAACAACGTTTGCCGGATCAGCTAGTCTATAATTTATAAAATGAATCGCATAATGTGTTTGCATAACTCCGGAACGGGTAACCGATTTCGCTAATTCTGATTTTGGTTGTGCTTACTAACGCAGCAGAAGGTTCTAATGAAAAAAAAAATACATCTGGAGGGTATACTGATTTTATAATCATATTAATAGTTAAGACAGGACAGCATCTATCGGGTTCACTAGTCATTACAAACATAGTATAAAACAAAGTCGCCTCCCGCTGTCTGTCCCTATGTATGCTTAGATTTTGAAAACTACGTAAAGGATTTTGATGCGGTTTTCTTCATTAGATAGAGTGATTTTTGAAAAAGATTCATATGTATAACTAGCTTTCCGCCCGCGGCCTCGCCCGCGTCGACTTCGGTTATATTGCGGTGTAAAGGAATATTTTTGTTTTTCCTCGGGAATATCATTGTTTTCCGGGATAAAAAGTACCCTATTATTTTAAGCGGACTTCTAACTATACGTCTGCAAAATTTCAAAGCAAATCGGTTCAGTAGTTACGGCGTGAAAGCGGAACAAACAAACAAACTCACTTTCCCATTTATAATATTAGTAGATACATACAGTAATTATTTATTTATTATTATTATAGATACAATAATGCTTACAGCTATAGCCAAGGCGCACTTATTGCTAAAAATTAAACACACACATTTACATATTTACACAACAAAAATACAATATAAAAAAAAAAACAAATTAAAAAAAAAGAAAAGAAAAAGACATAACAATAAATTTACATATAATATTATTTATTTATATACATTTCGGAAAGTCGTAGTAACTTTGTTACTGGATCGAAAAATACGTCAGCATCTGGGCAATACGTAAGGAAATGATTGATGAGTCGTATAGCCCGAGGGGTAGGCGCGTTATAGCCTCGCTGTGTCCGCGGCTGCGTCACGGGCGCGAGCAGAGGCGGGAGAGCGCGCGCGGCGCGGCGCGGGCGGCCGCCGCGCTCCGGCACGTGCAGCCCCACGCCGGCCACGGCGCGAGGGTTCCTCACGCCCGAGCCGCGCAAAGCCCGTAGATAGTGCGAAAACGCCTGTAGTTGTCGCCTTCTCTCGAGTGTCTCCATGCCCACCATTCCGGCAACAAATAGACTCGGGAATAAAAACGGGTAGTATCCATATCGCCTTTTGTACAAATACCTCGCAAACTTTTTTTGCAGTCGCTCTATCATTACGATGTATTTTGCTTCGAAAGGACTCCATGTGATCGAGTCAAACTCTAGTCTGCTGCGGACGTACGAGTTATAGAGTATCGTCGCAATGTTGGTGTCATCGAAATGAGAAGCAGTTCGCATAACGAAGCCCAAGGTTTTATTTGCGCTTTTACAGCAGGCAAGTATGTGGTCGTGGAAAGTGAGACCTTCGTCCAGCAGAACTCCGAGGTCACGGATCTGTTTTACACGTTCAATGGTTGCTCCTGATAAAGCATAGTCGTACGCGAAAGACGAATGAAGCCGACTGAACGTCATCACTTTGCATTTACCAGCATTGAAGTAGAGTTCGTTCCTTTCACTCCATTCCACTACAGAATTTATGTCAATCTGTATACTGACACAATCTCCAACATTGTTTACAGATCTATATATTTTTAGGTCGTCTGCGAACAAGAGGCACTCACAGGAACGCAGTACTTTAGGTAGATCGTTAATCATAAGCGCAAAAAGAGTAGGACCGACCGTGCTGCCCTGACTTACCCCGGACCTTGTGAAATAGGACTCAGAACGGTAGGATTCCAGCTGGACATACTGCTTGCGGTCACGTAGGTAACTAGCTATTAATTTTAATAAGGCTACATCGAAACCAGATTCAGCAAGCTTGCTCAGTAGTAAATCATTGTTTACCACGTCAAATGCCTTTTTAAAATCAAAGAACGCTGTATCCACCTGGAAGCCAGCATCCATTTTGCTCAAACTGTAGTCAACAAAACAGCTGTGGTTTGTGGTCGTCGAACGACCTACACGAAAGCCATGCTGAGCGTCATCCAAGCGATCCTCCACCTGACTGGTTATTTGTGCGTTAATAATGTGCTCGAACAGTTTTCCAAACGTGGATAAGACAGCAATTGGTCTATGCTCAGGTACTTTGTTTGATTTGCCTTTAGGGATTGGTGTAACACGTGAGAGCTTCCAGCAAGAAGGGTATACACCATTAGTAATCGAGAGGTTGTACAAATATAAAAGAGGGGTCACTAATGCATACACGCAATCTTTAATAAGAAATGCAGGTATGGCATCAGGGCCTGGGGCTGCGGATACACTGATGTGCTTGACAGCACGCAGGATATCTTTCTCGGTGACAGGCCGAAGACGGACGCTAACAGCTTCCCCAGAGACAGAAACCGACATTGCCGCGCTGTGGGCGTCAAGGCGTGGCGTGTCATCCAGAAACACGGAGCTGAAATAGTCCGCAAATGTGTCCACTGCTTCCTGTCCGGTCACAATACGACCGTCTATTTCAAATTCACTCATCCTACAGTCCTTCCTCAACTTTTTTACATACTGCCAAAATGCCGACGGATTTTTACGTATATTTAACTCTACATTTTTTATATAATGTTTATGGGCGTTCGAAATTAAGGTTTTTATATGTGTACGGTAATATTTATACAGTTCAAAATTAACATCAGAGTCCAAAGATTTGTGCTTTTTATGGTGAAGATATTTTATCTTTAATTTACTTTTTATTTCAGCGTCAAACCAAGGAGGGTAGGACCTTAAATACTTCCGATTTGACTTAGTTTTCTTTAGCGGAACATGTGTACTGACCACATTATTTAGTTTAGTGTAAAAGACATTTACAGCTGTATCTACGGAATCCAAACTCATCACATCCGTCCATTCCACTCGCTTAATGGCCGCATACAACTGAGAAAGATCGGCTTTTTTAAAGTCGAACTGAGGCACAATAATATGTTGAGTCATGGTGTTATTTCTTGAGGTTTGTGGAAAAACTGATTTGGCCCGCGGTACGTTAACTTCTACGAGTAAAGGAGGATGGTATGAATCCGGAGACACAAGCGGATCTACATCTCCAGAAACAATAATGTTATCTACGTTAAGGTTTGTTAAAACAAGGTCAAGTATTCCGCCATGTGAGTTTCTCACATTATTGAGTTGCCGCAATTTACAAAAATCAATAAAATTATCAAACTGTTGTTTTGTAGATGCACTGCATGAGTTAAGATTAAAATCACCAAATATGATAGTATCTAAAGTGGGGTAACGACATACTATATTTTCTAAATATGTTAATACGTCTGAATATTGCTTATTGTTATAGTTAGGCGGTAAATACACAACACAAATCAGCATTTTCATATTTTTATGAGTTATTATCGCTACTAACACCTCCATGTCATTAGAAAATCCATCAACTGATGATGACACGAGTGATGTTGAGTATTTTACAGAAGTGGCGAGTAATACGCCGCCCCATCCCACATCACCATTGCGATCATTGCGGAACACTGAATACCACGGTGGAAACAGTTCCGAGTTGAGAACTGAACTGTTTAGGAAAGTCTCTGTTAATACAATTATATCTAAATCTAATATTAACATATGATCGTAAAAACACAATGTCTTACTTCTCAAGCCACGCACATTCTGGTAGATAAAACTAATACGTTTATATCTGGGAATAATAATATCAGAGTAACGCTGTTAATAATGTATATTAGCAAAACACCGTTTGCCGGGTCGGGTAGTTGCATATAAATCTCACCTGAAACACAGATAATTCAAAGTATCAAGACAGTTGAATCAACAACAAGGCGGCACGGCTGTCCTCGCCACAATCACACCAAACTATTTAAGGTTGTTAGGTGTGCGTGTGTTTTTTTTTTTCCTCGTGTCCGCGGTCATCCGCTGCCGCCGCCACTGGGCGCGACAGGAGTTCGGTGAATAATGTAACTACAAGATAATAATATGGTCTATTATATTATGGGAATTGATAGTTTCCTTTGTGTAATGGAGTTTTGAAGTTTTTTTGTTATCACTTAGAACAAGCGTTTGACCACCATCCTGGCTGATGTTAAGCAGCGATGTGGTCTACGATGGAGCACACTTGTTCATAAGGTACCTATTTACCCCAGTGACTTGTGACCTCAGTACACCTGTCAAAATGGTCTTTTTTCCACATAATGAACAAGCGTGTGACCACCATCCTGCCTGATGTTAAGCAACGATGTGGTCTACGACGGAGCACACTTGTTCATTAGGTACCTATTTACCCCAGTGACTTGTGACCTCAGTATACCTGTCAAAATTGTCTTTTTTCAACACAATGACTTGTTCGTTTGACCACCATTCTCCACACTTGTTCATTAGTTTGTAAGTTAGGTTTGACTTAGAAGTACCTATTTAGGGTATTTCATAGTAGGTACTGTGAAGAAGGAACCCTGGAACTATTCAGTACCGACGATTTTATTAAATGGGTGACTTGTATACTCTTAAAATAACTTAAATATAACCGACATTGTTGCGTCTACTTTCTGATGTGCGTCGGAAGGTGGCGTGAAAAGTGTTCGAAATCGGAGAACACGTCGTACGAAAAGATGTAAGATGTAAATGAAGCGAAAGGGGTATGTCAAGACCGTGAAAAGTGGATATCTGTAACCTCTGCTACCCCTCTGGGAGACAGGCGTGAAGTGTATGCATGTATTTACGTGTTAAAGGTATTTGAGACAAGTCGATGGTCCCTATTAAGAAAGTCGGATCTACAAATTAGAACATTTTCAGGAAAGAAGATAGAAGTTAGTTTTGGATATTAAAACTAAACAACTTGTGGTACATTCTTCAAATTTACAACAAATTATAATCTTTGGTATATTTACGTGATGTACTTAAAATACGTATAAGTTTATATATCTTAATATCTCCAATCTAACGGTGTAGAAAAGTACATATTACTAAAATTGCAATACCAACATTTTAAAATTGGGACCATCAAAGTGTTCACTCCACACACCTATGAGCCACCTTTCAGCCTTTGTATTTAAAAACACGTATTTAGGCAGACATTAGACTATACGTTTTGATCTCAGTTTTACCACAGTCATGATTGTTATTGACGGATTTCCTATCGTCTAATATAGTGAATGATGTTTGAATTAGTATTAGCAGTCATTCCATAAATCATGACTGATGGAATTGAATGACGCTTGCATGAGCGTCTAATGTCTGCCTAACGGTGTAGAAAAGTACATATTGCTAAAATTGCAATACCGACATTTTAAAATTGGGACCATTGATGTGACCACCTACCTAAGAGTCACCTTTCAACCTTTGTATTTAAAAACACGTATTTACACGTCCCAAAGATGCGTACGAACTCTTCCAAAAAACCTCGTTTTTTCGTTAACCAGAAATATTTTTTCTTTAAAAAAAAACAACAGTGTCAACAGCCAGGTACTGAATGGTAGCAACAAGAAAAGAGGTTTGTAACCTCATTGTCAACTGCTTTGTCTGTTGTTTGTCACCACTGCACTGTGTTCAGAATGAATGAATGTATTACTGTTGAATTGTTCGACTGAACAATAAAAAAAAACACCTCATTTAGGATTATGAGATGCACAAAATTAAGAGGTAAAACTGATAAAAATATTAAACCGCCGGAAATACCGAAAATTAAAAAAACAAATTTATATGGGGTTTCTGTAGGGTACTACGTAGCTGATCCTGGCAAACGTTGTTTTACCAATATAATTTATAGCCTATATATTATTCTAGTGTATAAGCTACAATACTGCCAAATTTCATCAAAATCCGTCCAGTACTTTCTGCGTGAAAGAAGGACAAACATCCATCCATTCATCCAAACTTTCTAATTAATAATATTATTACTAGCTGACCTGGCAAACGTTGTTTTACCAATATAATTTATAGCCTATATGTTATTCTAGTTTATAAACTACAATGCTGCCAAGTTTCTTCAAAATCCGTCCAGTACTTTCTGCGTAAAAGAAGGACAAACATCCATAGTAGGATACTAGCTGAACCTGCAAACGTTGTTTTACCAATACACATAGTTAGCAGTTTTCCTCCGCAATTATATGCGTGTATTAGACATAAAAACTTTCCTCACGAATCAATCTATCTATCAAAACAAAACCGCATCAAAATCCGTTCCATAATTATTATGTATGTAGTTTTAAAGAAAACATACAAAGGGAGGGACACTGGGAGGTGCTTTTGTTTTATACCTACTATGTAATGCTAATTTAAGGATACGAAAACTATATCGGCATTAACTCGATCCTGAGAACCATATCGGACTGTCCATTCCTGGGGCACTGGATCGGACTACATGTGGCAGGCTAACTTGGCACATGGGGTCCGTTGACCCAATCAATAAAACTGTAAATATATTATTATACTACTAACATATTTCTAAGTTCTTTACTAACACTATGGATCTATGGTCTGAAAATAAATGTTTATTATTGTTATTATTACCAATAAACACGGTATATCTAATATATAATAATAAATAATAAATTTTATTTCCACAACACATTTACATTGTACAGACTGAACAAGTTCCAGGTAGGTATATTATGTATGTATATTATGGTATGTATGTATAGATAGTAGTAATAAATTAAATTTAAAAAAACATATACATATACGGTCGAATTGAGAACCTCCTCCTATTTTTAAATCGGTTAAAAATGCTAAACACATGTTCTCTATCTCCTAAAAAGGGCAGAGCCCTGTAGGCTAGGATAGGTAGTTTGCTCATCCTGAATAATTTTCAAATCAAATCAAATCATTTATTTCAGACCAAGGGAGTCCATATACAATGATGATAAAATAAAATTAAAATAAACGAAAATTGGAATAAAATAATATTAAATTAAATCAAATTAAAATACACGAAAATTATTTTAGTTAGTAGTAGTAAATATTTTAGTAAGTGCTTACCTAATTTGTTAGGTTTTAAGAAAGTAGGTAAAAACGGTTAATTATGCATGTTTGTGAGTGTATCTATTCCGACATTATTCCAAGCTCAGTTTAAATTGTCAGTTGTGTAAAGGTTTGGAAGTAAAACTTATAAATATCGTTTACAAGTTATGTTTAAAATAATTTCCATTTTACATCATTTCTCATAACTTTTTATGCGGACTGTACCGCTGTCATTCATTCATCCATTCAATACACTAGGTGTTAACAACTGTCACTCGACTGGTTGTTGGTTAAGTGCCTGGTACAGTCAAGCGCATAAATGTATAAGCAACAGAAACTTCACACGACAGCTGATTTCCAACATTATAATTACATTTTTGTCTATTTATAGATTATGTATTATGGCAAAATACACTACAATTAAGTTTTAAAATATTCGATCTTCATACTTAGTAATAACTATAAAAATATTACAGAGTTATTTTTTTTTAGATTTATTTTTACTTTATAAAATCAATATGTGAAATTGATTCATCAATAATGGGGAATTTTCAGGGCACCTGTTTCTCTAAGTTATGACAGATGGCTCTTGCTGTAGTAGGGGGACAAATGTCAGCGAAATGTTCTACATGTTAAAAAAGTGTCTGAAGTCTAAATAACTCGCCCAAATAGTAAAAAACGTACTAATATATAACTGACAGAAGTCCCCCTGGATACCTACTAGCGACATCTAGATAAGAAACTTTTTGAGTTTGAAAATTCCCCATTGCATCGCATGTCTGTTAGCCATAGTCTGAACGGTGCAACGTGATTATCTCTTGTTTTTTTTCTCAATTTTTTCATGAATTTAATATATATATATTTTGTATTTGCATTATGCATCACTGTGGTAACTTGTTTATTTTAAATTATTTTATTGACAATTATTATGTGTGTGCTTTATTTGTTTATTGAAAATAAATTCATGTCTATTTAATTATATTGAAATATAATAATTCCTTTTAAAACGACTTACAACCGTTTTATTTAACTTACAATGAGTATATTACGATCTATACTAATCCTGTGAGCCGCACACTTTCTTCAAAAAAATATTACCAGCACGCTTTATTGAACTTTACTTTAAACATATACGCATACATTTGGAAAATTTTACCATCAAAATGTCGCTAAAATATATTCCGATTTGTTGAAACATTTATGCACTTGATAGTACCTGAGAGAGAGAGAACTAAAGATGGCCGCCGTGTCGGCAAAACGTTCCCAAATACAACGGAACATAAACACAGAACCACTGTGCGGCCCTAAAAAGGTCTCTGTTATTTAGAAACACTAAAATGTCGACGGGCGGAGAAGACATTAGGTACCATTCACACGAACAGAATTTAAGATTTTTTTTAATCTTATTTATTTTATAAACCATACACACTTCACGCCTTTTAATCCCAACGCGGGGTAGGCAGAGGCACTTGCTTAATAAGCAAATGCCCACGGTTCACCGAGCGTATTTAACCCAACGTGACAGGGGGTGAGCCCATCGCCGTTATAGGGTTCACATACACACCTTATGGTGTGCGGGTTTCATCACGATGTTGTCCTTCACCGTACGAGCGTTGCGTTGCGTACTTAGGCTCTGAAAAAGAGTCCCATTGGTACACGTCCAGTAGCCGGACTCGAACCCGCGACCTCCCTGTTGCAAGTCAAGTATCCGACCAAC